>JARYGA010007425.1:985000-987500 GCA_030545235.1 Helianthus tuberosus
GTGAACAACTTCACAAAGTTTGGTGTCGATCCGAGCATAACGGGCCCAACCCAAGGCCCAACGACATCGGGCCCGAACAAGGCCCGTTCAACACGTTGACCCGAAACGTGAAGCCGTGGCCCGACACCACCATAAAAATGTCCGCGAGCAACGGTGTCAACTTTCGTGGCGATCCGACGTACAACGGGCCCGATCCAAGGCCCAACGACACATCGGGCCCGAACAAGGCCCAAATGAAGACCTCACCCGAGAACGTGAACTCCTGTTCGCAAACCACGTAAGAATGGCCCGTGAACAACCTGTACAAAGTTTGGTGTCGATCCGAGCACAACGGGCCCGACCCAAGGCCCAACGACAAATCGGGCCCGAACATGGCCCGGTCAACACGTTGACCCGAGACGTGAAGCCGTGACCCGATACCACCATAAGAATGCCCGTGAACAACCGTGTCAGCTTTCGTGGCTATCCGACGTCGTTTGGTGGTGTTACGAAGAATCCCGAGAAAACGAACTTACCGGGCCCGTAGGCCCATGGGCCCGAATCCAGATTATTATTTCCCAAGGCCACCGTCAACTTGTCCCGATGGCTCACATGAAGTTTGGTGCCGTTCCGACCTCGTTTGATACGGTTATGGTTGAACCACACGGGAGCTCGGTCCCGACCCGAGCCCAGTCAACGTTTTGACCCGATCAAATCAGCCCGTGACCCGAAACCACCCTACTTGGGCCCTACAACAGCCACGTAAAGTTTCGGGATGATCCGACGTTCTTTCATGGGGTTACGGACAATCCACGTCAAACAAGCGTCACGGGCCGACCGAGCCGGGCCAACGGGCCCTCGGGACCCGAAAACTGAATTTCTTTCATCCAAACACCTTAAAACACGTTACCGAGGTCTCACGCAAAATTTCATGCCAATCCGACGTCGTTTGATGGGGTTTTGAAAAATTATGATTCCTCAAAAATTTAATGTTTGTTCCTGTCACTTAGCTTTTTGTGCAAAATGTATATATAGGGGAGGGGTGGGTGTTGAGCAGCCCATGCCCGGGCAAGGTAGGAGAGCGCCCAAGCCAAAGGAGGCTGGTGGCGCACATAACAGCCCAAATGCCCCAACGATGACTGAGAACAAGCGCCCCTCTCCCCTCCCTCCCCCCCCACCAAGCGCCCCTCCCCCCCACGTTGCCTGCCCACGTTGCCTCGACGACCAGCAAACCTCGAAAATTATGATTCCTCGAAAAATTAATGTCTGTTCCTGTCACTTTACTTTTTGTGCAAAATGTATATATAGGGGAGACCAGGGGCTTGAGCAACCCCTGTGCCCAAGCATGGGCATGATAGAAGCACACGAGACGCGAGGTTTAAAGCCTATACAAGCAAGGCGTCGGTCTCCCCAAGCCCCGTTGCCTATAAATCAAGCCCGATGCCTTGTAAATGCCCCACACGATGCCTACAAGCAACAACGATGTTTGCTAGTTAATCGATCGATGCCCCACACATTGCAGCATGTTGCCTAGTAAACAAGCCATGCTGCCTTGGAAGCGCCCCACATCATGGCATGTTGCCTAGAACGCTGCCCAGCACGCTGCCCTTGTTCCCGCACGACGACCTGAAAGCGTGGCTGACCACGTGCTTGCCTTCAAAAATTATGATTTCTCAAAAAATTAATGTCTGTTCCTGTCACTTTACTTTTTGTGCAGAATGTATATATAGGGGGGTGGTAGTACTCTTGGGGTAGAGAGGCATGTGCTGGGATGGCATGCCAAGGCATGTGCTGGGATGGCATGCCTTGGTGTGTGCTGGGATGGCATGCCAAGGACAAGGATGTGCTAGGAAGGCATGCCAAGGCAGGCAAGCACATGTATTGTGAGCGAGATGAGACGGTTGTCTTTACCCCAAGAGTGCCCAAGGGAGAGGAAAGAGGTGTCAAACGCATGCTGAGCCCCACTTCGGTAGTTTGGCACCCCCATAGGCATTCAGGCAAGCGTGCCTATGGGTAAAGTCGGTAGAGCTTGTCAGCCATGTTGGGTACTATTGTTTGGACGAGATGATGGCACACGTCTAGCTTGCTTTAAGGTAACGTTCTGGCAGCACAGCCAGCCCGCAATTGCTAGTTCAAGCGGGTGGAATCTGCCTATAGGGGCGTTGCTTGCTTGCTTGCTGTGGAATTGGGCACGCCCAATATGTATCATCGACCCACGTAGTTCCTGCATGGCCCCATAGGTATTCAGGCAAGCGTGCCTATGGGTAAAGTCGGTAGAGCTTGTCAGCCATGTTGGGTACTATTGTTTGGACGAGATGATGGCACACGTCAAGCTTGCTTTAAGGTAACGTTCTGGCAGCACAGCCAGCCCGCAATTGCTAGTTCAAGCGGGTGGAATCTGCCTATAGGGGCGTTGCTTGCTTGCTTGCTGTGGAATTGGGCACGCCCAATATGTATCATCGACCCACGTAGTTCCTGCATGGCCCCATAGGTATTCAGGCAAGCGTGCCTATGGGTAAAG
>JARYGA010007425.1:1007500-1009037 GCA_030545235.1 Helianthus tuberosus
TTCTCAAAAAATTAATGTCTGTTCCTGTCACTTTACTTTTTGTGCAGAATGTATATATAGGGGGGTGGTAGTACTCTTGGGGTAGAGAGGCATGTGCTGGGATGGCATGCCAAGGCATGTGCTGGGATGGCATGCCTTGGTGTGTGCTGGGATGGCATGCCAAGGACAAGGATGTGCTAGGAAGGCATGCCAAGGCAGGCAAGCACATGTATTGTGAGCGAGATGAGACGGTTGTCTTTACCCCAAGAGTGCCCAAGGGAGAGGAAAGAGGTGTCAAACGCATGCTGAGCCCCACTTCGGTAGTTTGGCACCCCCATAGGCATTCAGGCAAGCGTGCCTATGGGTAAAGTCGGTAGAGCTTGTCAGCCATGTTGGGTACTATTGTTTGGACGAGATGATGGCACACGTCTAGCTTGCTTTAAGGTAACGTTCTGGCAGCACAGCCAGCCCGCAATTGCTAGTTCAAGCGGGTGGAATCTGCCTATAGGGGCGTTGCTTGCTTGCTTGCTGTGGAATTGGGCACGCCCAATATGTATCATCGACCCACGTAGTTCCTGCATGGCCCCATAGGTATTCAGGCAAGCGTGCCTATGGGTAAAGTCGGTAGAGCTTGTCAGCCATGTTGGGTACTATTGTTTGGACGAGATGATGGCACACGTCAAGCTTGCTTTAAGGTAACGTTCTGGCAGCACAGCCAGCCCGCAATTGCTAGTTCAAGCGGGTGGAATCTGCCTATAGGGGCGTTGCTTGCTTGCTTGCTGTGGAATTGGGCACGCCCAATATGTATCATCGACCCACGTAGTTCCTGCATGGCCCCATAGGTATTCAGGCAAGCGTGCCTATGGGTAAAGTCGCTTGAGCTTGCCAACACCCATGTTAGCTGTAGTCTGGACCGATGATGGCACAAGGATGCTTGCTTTAAGGTAACATTCCGGCAGCACAGCCAGCCCGCAATTGCTAGTTCAAGCGGGTGGAATCTGCCTATAGGGGTGTTGCTTGCTTGCTGTGGATTTGGGACACGCCCAATATCTATCATCGACCCAACGAACTGCTCAAATGGGTTGCTGAGGGCTATTTTGGCACTGACGGTTCACTTGTTTGCTTGGCTCTGATAAACGTTTAGATGTCATGATGCTTGGGATCCAATAAATTTATGTGGGAAGCTGAGAGCTGGAACCCAATGTCATTCACCAGATGGCTTAGCTTCGTCAGTGTGTATAATATGTCATTGAACCCCAATCCTCGATGCCAACCTGATTATGACTTTTGGATTGCAATTATCATGGCTATCAAAAACTGAGTAGGAGTCATGGAATAAGTGAACAATTTGTAGCTTTTATAGCTGTCAGCTTTCGCATCGCCCGGTGTGTTTTGGGAATCACTTTGTGCGTTTGGTTGCCTGCCGTGCCTCTTGGCATACGGTGGGTGCCACTTGCCGGGTGGTTTTCGGAAACATCCACCGTAAAGGTGCATGAGTGGTGTTTGGTTTGTTACGGGTGGTTGGCTCTTTGCTTGCGCAACAACTTCCACCCGACTT
>JARYGA010007426.1:0-24101 GCA_030545235.1 Helianthus tuberosus
TCTCTTCTTGCTTAATCTATTCGAAACCTATGACAATAAACAAGTCAAAGTTAATCCAACACAAAGATTATTGGCACAAGACATAATGATGGTGGAGAACCAGATTCCTTTTATGGTGTTGAAGGAAATCCATGAGGCTTTGAATACATCATCAGGTACTAATTTTTCACCTTCCGTGTTTCCATCCTTGCGCTCAGAAGAAGAAGATCAACTGATCACCGCTTCTTCGACTACTTTTTCGTTAGATCAACCATCACATTCAAGTTTAACTTTTTCACCTTCCATATTTCGATCATTTAGTGAGATCCATTCACCACTTGAACTATGTTCACCGTCGAAAGCTCCTAATCATGTAGAACATCTGCTCCATTATATGTATGATTCCATCATAAACAACGACCCTACAATGAACATACATATTTCGGTTTCTAGTACTAAGCCTTCAGTCAAGTCAGATTGGATTCCAAGTCTGACTGACATAACAAACTCCATCAGCCATGTTTCAAATTTTCTGAAGAAAGTGCCCGAGAAAGAAATTGTTCAATTATATGAACAAACTGTCACAAGCCTACAAAATTTTTCAAGACATAAGATTACCATCCATTCTGCGTCCAAACTTCAAGGTATAGCAGGATTCGAGTTTCACGATCTACCGAAAGATGGAGGTGTAGAAAATGTATACATGGATGACAATAACATTTACCTGCCACGCATTACTTTGAATAATGATTCAGAGGTTATATTGAGAAATTTGATTGCTTATGAAACTTTAATGCCCAACTCAAGTCACTTTCCACTTACTGAATACATGGGTTTGATGTGTGGGCTTATTGTGAATGTAGAAGATGTAAAGCTTCTTAAAAAAGACAACATTATCAAAGGTGACTTGGGTGAGGATGAAGTTGCCAAAATGTTCATTGGGATAAGTAGTTCTATAATGAGCTTGAAAACCAAAAAGAAATCAGACTTGCAAGAAATGATAGACCAAGTTAATAATGTTTATGAAAGGAAGCCAAGGATCAAGGCATATTTACTCGTGAAGAAACTAGCAAATTGGTTGCTGGTGGTTTTAACAACTATAGGCGGTTTTGTGGGAGCTACATGGAAGATTGTAGCGTTCATGGTTAGCATTGTGACAGTCTTCATGCTAACGTACCAAGCTTATTGTGATGTTTATGGCCGCGACAACAATAAAAGTGCCGCGTTGTCCTACGCTTCTAGCTAGCCTGATTGCAGCATCTATAATCTTTTTAGGAACCACAGGCTCCCAATTTGTTTCTTGTTATGCTTATTTTTATCTTTGATTTATGAATGAATGTTTATTGAATTGTGATTATTAAATTCCTCTCATACGCTAAATTATACATATTTTTCAATAAATATTTTCTACACTTTCTAATAGCTTTAACGTTTTTTTTATTAATTTCTACACGTTTCTGGTTCATTTTTTAGTTTTAAAGATTAATTTTAAAAGAACACGAGCTAAAAAGAGATAAATATATGTTAATGATTGAAGTTCTAACTTTGCGCTTTATGTATACTAAACCTTAAATGATTTAAACTCAAATAATTGTGGTGATAAAGAATTGAAAACAAAGAATAAAGGGGAAGAAATAATTGCATTTTTCATGTTATTGCATTACGAAACTAACTGAGAACTAAATCATTCACATCATAACTCAATTGGTTAAGGATCATCTGTGTTTCAACTTCTAAACGCACAAAGGTGTTGCAATAAAATAAGTCATTGATATGTGATAAATAGTCCAGGGTCTAGTGTGTCACTAATTCAAAGTATAGGGACCGATCTTGTAAATTGTAAAAGGGTCTGTTGAATACTGTTCAAAGAGATGAGTATGACAGCTATCGATGAATTTGAATAAACCTCTTTTCTCTTGTGTTCTTCTTCTCTCAATAATCGATCAAACACTTTGATACGTAACAGTCATTGGTCCACGTATAATTATTAATGGGCTGAGAATTAAAAAGAGAATCATGTCTGTCTATAGAGGTTCACAAACCGGTATTTTTTATGCCCAATTTCTGCTGTTGAACCGTAGAGAAAAATCAGGTATTGCAATAACCGGACAGGGTTTCGGTTTTAGGTCTTAGCCAAAAAAATATACCCTGTGTATCCGGTTCTTCAGGAATCAAGTATTATAATACGCTATTTTCAGGTATTGATAAAACTGGTCTAGGGGTAGAACCCATTCCAATGAAAGAGGTAACACTTTTAGAAGCCATTTTCAAATGATTTTAGAGAATTTTTTGCGTTTTGATCTTTTTCAACTATTTATACCAAGTCTATGGGTGAAGAAATACATTAAAAAGCAAAAAAAAAAAAAAAAGTCATATTTGAGGTTCTAAAGGCTCTATGTTGAAAACATGTAGATCTCGAAAAAAAATACACTAGCCACGGTAGTAAGTGGTTAATACCCGGTATCGGGTATCTTAATACCTGGGTTCAAGTATAGAATCGGTTCCGGTTTTGAGAATAAATCAGGTATGAAGCGCATAATGTTCTGGTTCCGGATATTAATATCCAAACGTATACCCTATGCATACTCTGTGGGTAGGGTCAGTTCTCCTATATACGTGGTTCTACAAAAACCTGATTTCAGATAATTTTTTTACCGGGTACTGGTTGTTCCGGTTTTTTTTGGCACCTCTATTTGTGTAGGTTACAGATATCAACATAATTGTATTATGAGTTAATTACACAGATAGTCTTTGTGGTTTATTGATATTAACACCTTTCAGTGCTAATTTTTTTTGTATTTGTAACACAATTGAGTATTAAGGCTAACTGTCGTTAATTTTTCTGTTAAATAAGTGTAAAATTACTAAAGTACCCTTAGATATTTTTTCTGTTAGTACTCAAAGGTGTTACTTTCAATAAACCACAAGGACTATCTGTGTAAATAACTCTAAAAAAACATGAAAACTCATTATATTTGTAAAAAAATATATATATTATAAGATATGCCACAAAAAAATATTTAATAATTATATTCTTAAAATATTGTATGAAAAAGTTATGGTCGTTTTAAAATAATGGAAGAATTGACATTTGCCTTGCATGTGGAGAGAGTATTGTGTTATGTAACATTTGCTGATGATGAAAGCCAAAACCCAAGTGAAACCATCTCCCTACCTGATGGAATAAGTTAGATTGCAATTCAATGTCCAGAAGTTTCCTCCCTTGAAAGATATCCAAACAACCACCTAAGCTACTGGAACAAAGAACTGTTGCCCTAAAGATACAAGACAACAAGTACAAGTGCTTGAATGAAAAGTGGTGGGTTAACTAGTAAATATCAAAGTCAACAAAGTGAAGACTAAAGACCAAATGACCAAGTCAATAAGTCAATAAGTCAAAGAAAGACCAAAAAACTGGATTCCAAAAGTGCTGGATTCTACCAGTTATTTTGGAATTCACGTTGTTTACTTGTATTTTACAACAGTTTTTGTTTTAGTTGTTTATTTCCTAATTGTCCAGCAGTTTTGCAAAACGGGTGTAAGTTACACATTTATTGGGTTATTTAGGGTCACCTTCATGGTGATATCACCGGTAGTTCTCTCCTCTATAAAAGTCCAATCTTTAACATGAAAATGTAACTCTAAGAGCTATAAAATAAGAGAACTTAGAGAGAGAATTCACCTAGTGAAAGGGAGTACTATTGTACATCTGATCGTAATTTGACATATGAATCATTGAAAATCATTCCCAAATCTAACAGTGTCTATGATGATTTGTTATCACTGTTTGTTTGATTACTTTGTTAATTACAAACTGTTTATCAAAAGCACACACAATTCACCAACTCTCAGATCCAACAATTGTTATCATAGCAAGGTTACACCGAATTGACTTAATCGTTGATTCAGAAGACAAACCAACTCATATTGATAACTGATTGAGTGGTCAAAAAGACTTGAGAAGAACTAAACCAATTGGAACATTAAATTGTCGTGATACTCTATTTTTAGAGTAATTATCATCAGAATTCAGGGAGATGTTAATCACTCATGATCTTCACAATACTGGATAGGCTACCAAGCTACTTGTTCATAAGTCCGCCCCTGAGTATTACCACTGACACATAGATTAAATGTACATGGATCTAGAGAATGGTGGGACTATGGGAGGACCAAAACTAGTTAGAGCTTAGTTTAAGAACCTGGAACTGGTTATTTTAGTACCGGGTATTTTATACCTGTAACCGAACCCGACCCTATCCGTAGGGTATGGATAGGGGTATACATTTTGAGCTCAATACCCGTACACAATTTATACCGAAAATACCCGGAACCGGTTTCTTATGGTTGGTTTGGGTAATCTTTGTTTGCTAAATTAGTTAATTTGGGTCTACCATTTTGGTTACGCTTATGAAACTTTTAGAACAAGTCCAAATGGGTTAGTCATCTATTTGGGTCAACCCACAACACTTATATTAATTTCTATAAATTACAGTATTAAATTAAATTAAAAAAAAAAAAACTGATTAGCAAGGTAGTTTGCTCTTAGAAAACTAGGGCTGGCAATTTTACACGAATACACGACACGAACCTACACGAAGTTAACAGGTATCGTGTATGGCCTTAACAGGTATCGTGTACCAAACAGGTAGACACGAGATTACCTGTTAATTTTCGTGTATAAACAGGTTAAATACCTGTTTACCTGTTAATACCCGTTAGTACACGATAAGAAATTAAATTGAATAAAACTCATCAGCCATGTGCGTGTGGGTTCCTTAATTCCTTTCTATTTTCATTCCTCATTCAATTATAAAAAAATAAAACCCTAAACTCCCTCTGTAACTCTCAGATAGCATGTCGTGTTTGTGTTTTTTGTTCATGTTAACAGGTAATTTTCGTGTATAACAGTCGAACAGTCGTGTTAACAGGTATTAACAGGTAATTTTCGTGTATATCGTGTCTTGTTCGTGTTCGTGTTTGAAAAAAAGGACACGATAAGTTATCGTTTCGTGTTCGTGTATGGGATTTCGTGTATCGTGTCTTATCGTGTCGTGTCTTATCGTGTACGGGTATACACGATATGCCAGCCCTATAGAAAACACCATAAATGACAATTCAATTTGTTTAACACACATTTTATAAGTAAATAAGTTAAAACTGTAACCTCCAACAACAAATCACAGAGAACAGAATACTTTAAAATTGTCTAAAGACCTTTATTTCAAATATATTCATAAATATACCCAAAAAATAGCAAAATAAAAATGGCACACAACTTTAGTTTACAAACATACAAGCATGTCATCAAAAAAGGAATTTTGGCGCAACTAACCGCGGATAAAAGCAGTAACGCGACAGAGAAAAAAAATGCAGGGATTAGAATCACCTCACCTTTGCTTTACATTACCTCTGCCATTTCCTCTCTGCAACAACCACATAAACCAGTCAGATGCCAGAAATGCCAAAAAAACGTCAAAAATATGACGTGATGATGAAGTGGCGGTAAGTTTGCCCATGTTGACTTTCCTATGACGTGGCGCCATGTGAAGATATTGGATGAAATATTTGAAACTTTCAGGTTTCTTTATTAAGGCAACTAGGTTTATTACTATAGCCGCGTTGCGGCGAACTTCTTTTGTCATTTAGTCTGTGTTTACATGTGTTTTGAAATCACTACGAGCGCGTTACGCATAGAACCGCTGACAAGAATAAAAAGAAAATGTAGAAAAAAACAGTATAAGATAACCGAAAGAAAATCAACAAAAAAGTTTTATGGTAATGATGTTGTTCGTATGAAACCCGTGGTCAGAGATGAGCAAATGGTATTGGGTACCGGTACCGAATTTCCCGAACCGAAAGATTTTAAGTCAATTCGGTAGCAACCTTTTGCTTTCCTGGTACCGGTTTGCTACCAGTTTTTACCTTCATATACCTGTACCGTAACCGGTATTTTCGATGCCAGTACCAATTTAGTATCGGTTGGCACCGAGTTCATCCCTAGCCCTTAAACTAAAAAAAAGAAAACACTAAAAGTTGAAGAAAATCAATAAAAAAAGTTGCACGATACCGTTGGTGTTTGTACGGTACCCGTGATCAGGGATGAGCAAATAGTATAACCGAAAGAAAATCAACAAAAAAAGTTTTATGGTAATGATGTTGTTCGTATGAAACCCGTGGTCAGAGATGAACAAATGGTATTGGGTAACGGTACCAAATTTCCCGAACCGAAAGATTTTAAGTCAATTCGGTTTTAACTTTTGGCGTTCCTAGTACCGGTTTGCTACCAGTTTTTACCTTCATATACATGTGCCGTAACCGGTATTTTCGGTACCAGTACCAATTTAGTATCGGTTAGCACCGAGCTCATCCCTAGCCCTTAAACTAAAAAAACACTAAAGTTGAAGAAAATCAATAAAAAAAATTGTACGATACCGTTGGTGTTTGTACGGTACCCGTGATCAGGGATGAGCAAATGGTATTGGTTAGAAGTACTGAATTTCACGAACTAAAAATTTTCAATATCAATTCGGTACCTACATTTGATGTTTTCTGTACCAGGCTGGTACCGGTTTTTACCTTCATGTACCGAGACCGAACAGGACCGTACCGTTATTTTGATAAAAGATGTATAAATGGGAAAAAAACTTGTCACGTGGCAAGGTTTAAATGGAGAAGGTACTATTCATTTTAAATGAAAAAAAACAAAAATGAAAAAAAAAAACAAAAGGCTTGCCACGTGGCAAGCTTTGAATGGTGAAGGAACTATTCATAAGGTTTTTTTTTAATATATAGGATAATTAGGAGTGTAAACGGTTCGAGCTCTATATATGTTAGCTCAAGCTCGGCTAGTGAGAAATTTCTCAAACGTGAGGTCGAACTATTTTACATATATACATACATAATTATTTTTAAATATATCATGAATTATAACTTTATATTTTAAACATAATAATATATAGTATTTAGTTAATTTTAGGATAATTATATGTATAATTACTTCTATTATGTAATAAATATTTAACTTTACTAAATATTACATAATAAGATTAATTTTTTTTTTTTTTTTTTTAATTCCAATCCAATTTTTTTTTTTTTTTTTTTTTTTTACTGAAGGTTAGAGCAAATTACAAATCATGGGTTGGTAGACGGGCAACAAGCTGCGCCGCCGTTAAAGCTCACCTTAATACAAGCTTTAGTGAGCCAATCTCCAGTGGCACACGAGCAGCTCGACTCGTTTACTTTAATAATTTTTTATGCAATTTAGTCACTAAATATAATGCAAACTAAAAAAAATACCTGGATTACTTTTTCCCTTGGTTGTCTGTTGTGGGGTCCGCTTGAGCCGTGGTGAGCCATGCCTGCCGCTAACCGAACCGGGCAACGAGTGTCTCTTTTTCAAATAAGCTTCTTTACTTTGCACATCTGGACTTGATCTTGGTGAGTTATTCGCCAGAGCTTTTGCTTTTGCGGATTCAGTAATTTGCATGTAACTTGGTATAGAATTACTACTGCAACTATCTCGAGGTTCCTGATCAACGGGTTGTTCAGAACTTTGTGACCCTAGAGAATCCCTCCGGTTCGTGGGTTTAGCCTCTTTAGGTAAATGGTCCAAACTATTTCTTAAAGTTGACCTTCTAGTATTTGACCATGGTTTCGGTTTTTGAAGCCGTGCCTTTTTACTCCTTTTGTTATCTGATATCTGGCTAGATGGTGTTACTACGTGTTCAGAGGCGGTTACATGACCTTTTGTTGATGTTTCTGGGGACTCGACTTCTTTATGCATTGATGATGACTTGTACATTTGACGGCCGGTTTCAAGTTCCAGCTCAATGTGTTCATTAGACGTGTTGCAATCAAAGTTTTCTGATAGATTCGAAATGGAGCGAGACAACTCAGTGCCTATGACTTTCACTTCTTTGTTGCATTCAGTGTTTCCAATCTCTGATGGATCTGGTGAGTCAAGCATGGATGTGACGGAAAGCTCGGTTCCACATTCTGACCCACCGTTTCGACTATGACCCAATTTTATGCTTTTGTAAACTGGTGGTCCCACAGATTCAACAGAAACACTTTTATCCGCGGGAGAATCCACCATGTGTTCTTGATTTGAAGAATTGATGGAAGTCAACGACTTGTTCGTAGAAGTCAACTCCTCGAATCTTGAATGGGCCGCGATGAATGCTGAATTACTCGGCTTTCTTGATCCAAACACAGACTTTCTTTCCTCTGAATCTGCTTGTTCAGTGGCAGCCCGCTTGGAAGGACGTTTGGGCTGTTCAACGTCCACTACGGGCTTCTCGGGCCCGAGTTCAGGCCCAGTATTTGATGCATGTGGTTCAATAAGTTGGGGAGAAGACACCGATGTCCACCTTTCCAGCCATTTCCAAGCGGGATCGTCTTTCGATGGATCATATTTTGTACTAATTTGTTTGGTTCTTGGTGTGGATTCCAATAGCTTTTAATGAAACTAGAATGTTAATTTTCGATCACTGAAGTAAGATACAAAAAGGAATGATACAATATGTGTTGATTTTTGGATGACATCTTAAATCAGGTAAAATGTTAATGGGTCAAATAAGTCGAAAGTTGTGAAAGTGTATTGAAAATGCGTAAAACCTTCTAAATTGTTATGTTAAAACAATAGATTATTATTTTTATTATAGAGATTCTTTAGACGTATTTAACACATCAATTATTCATATAAAAACAAGAGACAAGAAAGTGCTTGTGGGTCGGCGCTACTCGACTTGGAATGCACAAAAAATTGAAAATTTTGACATGAACCCTACCTGAAGGGGCAATGGATTCGAAAAGCATAAAACATTATAAATTGTTTTGTCAAAACAAACATATATATATATGTATAATGTACTTCACGGCTTAACGTACATTAACGTACGCGACCAAATAGATAACATGCGTGATTATTTTTTTGATCAACTTAACGTGCGTGATTATTGATCCCATGCGTGATTATCACAAAACAACTGATCCCATGCGTTATTATCTGATCCCATGCGTTATTATCTCTTCCCATGTGTGATTATCTGTTCCATGCGTGATTATAGCCCTGATCTGACGGTTACCCTTGTCGCGTACGTGAAGTATGATAATGGCTTTTGTATGTTAACCGCTCTCTCTCTCTCTCTCTCTCTCTCTATATATATATATATATATATATATATTATTTTTTACAATATAGATTTTGTAAACATATCTAGCACATTAAGTAGTAAAGAAAGAGGACAAAAAAGTGCTTGTGGGTCAGCCTAACCTTACATGGAGCCAATAGAAAATTGAAATAAACCCTACTTGACCTGTTACTGAACCCGCCCGATTAACCCATATGGAAGGTTAAACAGATCCAAATGATAAATAAGAAAAAGAAAATATTATTACCTGGATAGCGAATCGGTTACTGAGTAACTTCTCAATTGTAGTATATGTTGGATGTGGTAAGGTTATAGAATCTTGTTTCCCCTGAAAGAAACAAAAAAACGGCATATAACAGTTAATGGTTGAAGCAAAAATAGTAGATGGAACAATTTGTTTTACTATATACATACATCAAATTATACCTTTTTACGTGTAGAAGTTTTTTCAAGAGGCATGCTACGTTGGCGGGCACGAACAAGAGCTTGCATCTTAACAATAGATTGAATGCAACGCAGTGTTCCAGCAGCACGACAACGAACCAAATGTCCTCGTACAGCAGCTTGTAATATCACAATTTTCCTATACTTTATCAGTTCTCTCTGAGCCTAAACAATACATGCAACCGTAATTAACAGATATTATCTGAATTAGCTAGTAAAATATATTGGAAGTAGAGGGCGCAAGGTGGTGATCAGGTGGATTAAGTAACAGCTTTGGGTTAAAAGTTAAAACATGACATTTTCAATACAGGTCGGGTAGACAAGACCCACAAACACTTTTTGGCCAATTTTATGTTTTTTTATAAATCATTAATGCATAAACTATGATTACAGAAATATTATTACAATAATAATCTAATTTTTATATACAAAGATTTAGGAGGCTGTAAGACATGTACAAAAGAACGGTTCGAAAAGAAAAACCTGATCCGGTTTGAAAAAAAATCGGTTTTTGAACCCGAACCAGTTTGAAAAAATACCGGTTTGTTTACCACTCAAAAAACCAGTTCGGTTTATAAAAAGAAAAACCAATTTGTACACCTCCAGGCCTGTATGCATTAGTATCGACTTTAGGCAATGTTTGACCTATATGAATAAAACACCGCCTACACATTTATAAGTAAACGCGTAGAAACTGCTATAGAAGTAAAAACATACCAAGTATTTCCTAACAGCAGACTGGATGACAATGACGGATGATTCATCAAGACTAGAATCGAATTTACTTTCATCCTTATCAGCAACTTCGGTGACCAAACTAGACACCGTATTGTCCTTGGTGGTTGATGTTGACACCCAAGGCAATTCCTCTGTACATAGATTTGCAGTAGTTTTCTCAGGTACAGAAATGACAGGTGGTTCATAGTTGATAACAACAGGTTCTGAGTTCTTATTCTCGGAAGGTATTTCGGTTATGACAGTACTGGTTAGTACTTGATGTCCCGCTGATCGTTTGCGGAAGCTCCATCCTCTTTTATCGGAACCATTGTTCTGAATTGGTTTAACATAAGCTCACTAAGTTAGAAGACACACACACACTTATATCTAAATGTGTAAACTGATGGCTTTAACTTCTTTTGAAAAGAAAGGTATATCATATATTATTAGCTAAACAAAAATAGTTCACATGTTATGTTTCGAGAAGTATATTAACAATTACATGTCTCTTACAGTTATTCAAATATGAGGAGTGTATTTAAGTTATCCTGAAATTCAAGATTAGGCCTCGGTTGATTATCCTGTTTTAAATTATATTCACAGATTCCGTTATTATAAGTTTTCCCATACTCTGCATTGATCGGGGAATGTTCAGTTGATCGGAGAATGGGATGCACACAGGGAATTCCTTACTTCTGAAAACCAAGGATAGCACATCCCTAAATCCCCAGGCGGCCCCACTTTTCTTAGTAAGATAATGGCAATGCTTCCGGATCGGGTTTGGGATTTAGGCTTGCTACACCCCTGCTTTGCTTGTCTCGGGCCTGCGTTTTTTAAGCGACATGCTCACCCATTGTGCCTTGAGCTTTTGACTACCTAGTTTTAGGGCTATTCATGAGCCGAGCCGAGCCGAGCTAGGGCAAGCTCGGGCTCGGCTCGATTATAAACCGAGCTGGCTCGGCTCGGCTCGGATTTGAAACCGAGCAGAAAATCTAAGCTTGGGCTCGGCTTGGTTTTAAACCGAGCTGGCTCGGCTCGGCTTGGTTTGGCTCGATTTTGAAAATAAAATTTAATACATAGCTCTCAAAATTCAGTATTCTAAAATATTATTCAATATTTCAAAAGAACATATTCAAAATAAGTTCAACCTAATATATTACAAACCAAAATCACTTTCAACAACGCAAAATAAGTTTTATATTTCAAGTAAATACAATATTTGTCATTAGCACGGCAATCAACCTTTAAATATGTCATAGATATCAAACTACAAGCCTAAATACATGTAAATAATAATTACTTTTTTGTAATATATTATACGTATATAAAAATAAAATATATTATAAGTAAATAATTCGAGCTAATCCGAGCCGAGCTACCAAGCGAGCTAAGCCGATCCGAGCTAAGCTCACTTTCTAACCGAGCCGAGCCGGCTCGGCCCACTTTCAAACCGAGCCATATTGTGATAATTAATTAATAATATTAGCAATATTACTAATAAATTAATAAGCAAATAAAGTTAAAACACAAGATTACATTACACAATTATAATAACAAAACTCTTCATGTATCAGATAATCAGCTAAACCAAATCATTCAGAGTATATGGCATCAACAATTCAACCTTAATCACAAAATGCGGCAAATCTATACCTTTATTTCAATAAAAATCAACTAGCAAACACAAATCATGATCTCAATCTCAAGCTCTCACCACTCCAACAACAAAAAACACACTGAATTTCAACCTTACAACAACCAAAGATCGAGATATCACATAAATTACAAACAAATACCTCAACAGAAGCATTCAGATCGTCTCTATCGACAGATTCAGAGCTGTTGCTGCCACAAGCAATGATTCTGAAGCAATATCCGCTAGATCTTCCCATGATCCAACCTGTATATAGCTCAATCGAGAATCAAACAATTTGAATTGTGCTCTATCGGTTATTTGTTCTGATTTTACAGTTTAACATTGTTTCGCCAATGATGGAACTTGCAGTTAGTTGGAGTGAAGAGTGAGAGAGTTGGCAGGTAGTGAAACCAGGACGTGAACATGATTATTATATCGAGCTAATAATTGTGTTTCAATTCCGCACCTGTATCTTGGTAGTTTGGTTTTAACAGAAAATTTTTATTTATTATTTGAAAATTCAAAAGTTACCAAAGTTGGATGATGGAGACAGGATATAATACACGATAACAGCGAAGTACACCATGTGATTTTTTACGTTTTTAAAAATAATCAAAATTTGAAAGTTATGATCCATTATTTCTCCTTCTAGATCTGTCGTATAGACATTGGATATAAAGTAGTTAAACGAGTCGTATTCATGTTTAAAGTTTTTGTTGTTCGCGTTATCAGGTACCTGTTAAACCTGCTAAGACACGATTTGCCAGCCTAACTAGATTGTAGCTGTGTTTTTTTTATAACGGACAGCTGGTTATCCGTGGTAACCCAATGACAAAAAACAACCTTATACGTCTTGTTGTCCAAGCCCACTATCTTTAATTTTATCGAAAATCTACCACCTAAAGGCTCACTGCGATTAAATCTGGTTGGGATTGGATCAAACTTGAGACATGTGACCTTCAACCCCAAATCTTCACTTCCCTTCCTATGTCAGTTGAGTTACACTTCATTGGCTAGAGTAGCTATTTTTTATTTTTGTTATAGAAATTAAACAAATATATTTTAGGAAAAATGGATTTTAGTAATCCAAACTATTTGTCGTTGGCTGGCAACGGTCCCAACTTTAAAAATAACTAGTGGTGGACCCACCTTTTCACATATTGTAAACTAATGGATCTTTACTAAAAGAACCTTATATTCTTTTTGTCCTCTTATTTTTTTCGATTTAGTAAAGGTTCGTTGGTTTACAATATATGAAAATGTGGGATCACCACTGGTTAATTTTAAAACTGGGACCATTATCGGCCAACAGCTAATAGTTAGAATTATTAAAATAAATTATTCCTATATTTTAAACATTTCCTTCATCATGAAAAATCAATTTAGTTGATTTATAATTTGATGAATAATTTATTATTTGTATTGGGTTTGATTTTTTTAAATTAACAGAATCCAGAAACTGAAAGCTTCAGGAGTGGGAACGGCTGTGAATTTGACTCTACAGATAAATCGATTCGCAAAGTGTCGTTCCAATGGAGAGGAGATCAAGAGACGATAGTCGGCCAACAATTCCTTTCCAATGGGGCTCTCGTAAGTTCCGAGTGAGTGCTTAATGAATTGATAGAACCTATGCGTGAGTGGTATTTTCTTTTCTTTCCGTTTTGATTTTAATAATTATCATCGTATGAAAAAACAAAGAAAATTAGGGTTGTGATATGATGATTTGTAAGCATTGAAAGTTCAAAGACTCAGTTAAATCAGTTTGAAATTGGTGCTTTGTTCTCAATAGACCTATTTATGAGTTATCTTTCTCACATGCGAATTTGGTAAGTTAATGAAGAAGAATTGCCAATGTACTTTGGACACAACTAAAAGTTTCATTACATTTTCATTGTTCCTCTAATTTTTTTTAGCGACAAATTTCTTTTGATTTCTATTGTCTGTAGGACTTGAACTCAAGACCTCCCTTTCTTAAACCAAAGTGTTTAAAGGTTTTGTATTTGGCAAGTGTTTCAAACTTTTATGAGTATATGTTTCGTAAGGAGCGGTTAGGATTAGTATGTGGTTTGTATTTGTATTTTGTTTCATCTTGTCGATCTTCACGAAGAATTACAAAATAACAAACCACTTTAGAGTTTTCTTTGGTTCTTAAAAATTTTCATACAAGCATAAAATGATAGTTTTGTTATTTTTTTTCTAATATTAATCTTTGGTCTTAAATGCATTTGTTAGTCATAGCATATATCATCATCCATCTTAAAAATTCATATTTGATTACTCCATGATATAATCTTTGATTTTGAATGCAGATTTTCTTTTTAGAGTAGTGATACAAATCAATAATCTTAATAAGCAAAGAATCTATCACATTATATAATGATACCAATCGGAAATCTAATGTAACTAACAAAAGTCTATTGTATCACATGATGATACCACTGAGTTCATATATCATAACCAATTTACAGTCATGGCCCACCCGTTCTCATGTATCAAAATGTAGTGTGTGGGACACCCACATACCAAACCTGGTACCAATCACCTATCTACTTTTAGATACATCGTGACTTGTCATAATATCATTTATGGTGTCACGTTGATGGTGCCATAAGGCCACATGGTATGGTCACGATAAGTTCGGGTTCATTACCCGTCGACCATGGTTGGAAACACCGCCCCCTCTTCTTTGAGACCTATTTTGAAGAGTTAGACTAAGAGTATCCCGGAGATGGTTACCAAATATATGTTTACTATTACTATTACTATTACTATTACTATTACTACGGGCTTGAAAGTATGAATGTTGTAGAAGTCGCTAGGAGTTCGGTGTCTCGGAAGTTGTGAGTACTCATGGAGTACTCGAATATGGTAAATTATAAAGAAATTAATAACTTATGTAAAATATTTTTATCTGGAGATTTACTTTATCATTAAAAAATAGATTAGTTTATATAAAACTTGATAAATAGTTTATAGTTTGTATTGGGTTTGATATTTTTATATTAACGAAGTCCGGAAATTGTAAGAAGCAGAAGTGAGAATAAATGTGAATTTGACTCTAGAGACAAATCGATGCGCAAAACGCTGTTCCAATGGAGAGGAGATCAAGAGACGATGGTTGGCCAACAATTCCTTTCCAAATGAGCGTAATGAGTGCTTAACGAGTTGGTAGAGCCTACACATTTGAATTTTTGCGAGTGTTATTTTCTTTTCTTACTGTTTTGAATTTTAATGATTATCATGGTGTGAAAAAACAATGAAAACTAGGGTTGTGAACTTGTGAAATGATGATTTGTTAGCATTGAAAGTTGTAAACTAAATAAAATAAGTGTTTGTGAGTACGATAGAGATAGAGATAAAGAGTTGGATGTGGGACAAGTGGCGAATCTAGAAGAAAAATTCAGGACTACTCCAAAAAAAAAATTTATCGTTCATTCATACATTGCAAATGAAACAAAAAACAATCATTGTTCGCTTCAATATCCGATAAACCAAAGGAAAAGAACGATTTTTTTTGTTTCCACCATTAGACGAGCAACGCCAGTGCCACATGTTCCATTCGATTTTGCGATTCTATCATATTCTTCGATGGCTAAACGAGAACTTTAAAAAAATGGGGGAGGGGGGATAAATAGAACAAATTTGGATTACTGACAGATCATTGGAGTATCATCATTAGGGGTGCAAACGAGCCGAGCCGAGCCGAGCCCGAGCCTTACATTAATCGAGCTTAGCTCGCAACAATTTTCTGAAGCTCGAGCTCGAGCTCGATTCGAGCCTTTGATTTGGGCTCGAGCTCGGCTCGCTAATAAAAGTAGAAACTCGAGCTCGGCTCGAAAGCTCGAATTAAATATATTTGGCTAGAGTTTAAACAAGAAAAAGCTTGGCTCGAGCTCGAGCTCGGCTCGGCAGTTTGAGAACTCTAATAAAAAAAACATTTCGACCATTCAAAACTAATATAAAAATTCCATGCTGGTACTAGTACAAAATAGACAAACACATATTTTAAATAACTTGCGCCATAGATACATATCAACCTAACTTAAGATAACTAAATATCATACGAAGTTAGTTACGAAACCAATACAAAAAAACTTCCAACCAACTTAAAATTACTAAATAGGAAGTTTTGAGACAAAGTTGATAACCAAAATTCCCGTCTTCTCAAATTTCCATAGCCAATTATCCACAAAAGTATGTCCATAGCTAGTTATCCACAAAAGTTTATATAGCTTGTTATCCACAAAAGTTAGACCTGAAACAAATGTTACCCAAAAGTTAGACCTTAAAGTTACAACTTTATTAGCACATTAGAATAAAGCACTACCCAATTGTTAGTACATAAAAATAAAACACGACCCACATCGACTACGATTCTATGACCACTTTTGATTTTCATCCCATATTGTTGATTTCTTATGACGTTTAGCCTTAAGTTGCACATCATCTTGGCCACCGGGATCATCGTCTTCTACACTTGCATTCTCATTGACATTTTCATCATGAGGTACATCTTGGTTCTCGTCTCCATCGAGGTTAACATAATCCTGTGTCGACTAATTTTGAGTTCCTTGATTCCCTTGAGTCGATGGACGACATTGATTTCTCTTAGTTCCTTTTTTCATTGTGATATCTCCAAAAGAGAGAAAAAAAGTTTAATATAAAAGAAACCAAAGTATTTCATTGACATGAAAAATAACCATTTTATTAACTGGATAATGACTCCAAACAATGTAGATACAACACAAGCAAAAAATAGATACAAACAGACAGAAACACAAGCAAAAAATATATGAAAGTATCATTGTTATTTTGACTGGGATTTATGAAAGTATCCTTATTATTTTGTAGTTTTAGAGCTGGGAGTCCAAAAAAAGTCATTTGACTTTCAAGTATAAAACCAAAGGTGACTTAAAGCAAGCCCCCACTGATTCAATTTCAAAATATTGCAAAACAGGGAGTTTCAAAATAATATTATTGATCCTAAAAAATTGTCACATGCCAATAATTAACAGGGTACGACTTTTTTAAAATGACACTTTTTATTTCAACCATTTTTAAAATAAACCTACCATAGAATTATCACTTATATTTCATGACAATAAAATGATATGGACAAAATGAAAAACGTCTAAGCTTCCATTAACTCATCATGAAATCCTAAAAACTTGTACAGATCTAAGCTAGGCTTGAATATAAACAAAAAAAAATAGTTAATGCATTAGGTTCCTAATCGTCGGAGTCGGATCAGGTCCCGTATTCTTCCGCGACGGAAGGGTTTCTCCGGCAAGTAGAAGGCGACGGCGGTGGATCAACCGGCATTGCACCCTCTTAACACATTCACTATCTCAAAAATCAACTCCCCAAATTTGCTTTGTTAGGGTTTCAACAAGATACATTGAACCAGCAAATAGTGAAGAACAACAAGATAAATCAAATATAAAGATGATAAAGAAGTACAAACCTGATGAAGATGATGAAGCCGTCAATTCAACTTTTGGTTTTAACCTAGGGCGCCAAAGAGAAAGATCTTTCCTTCAAAGCTGCTGGTGAAATTTAGATGAATGATATTAGCCTAATTAATTTAGGTAAATTGGTGAAACGTATTGAAAGGCCCAAGCCCAAAATTAATTTAGTAAATACATTTCACATGGGCTAAAATGTTTGGGCTGGTTATTATATATTTATATTTATTGGCTTAAAATAACTAAAGCTCGATAAGGCTCGACGAGCCTTTTCGATCCTTACATCAGAAGCTCGAGCTCGGGCTCGATAATTAATTGAGCTTTATTTTAGGCTCGGGCTCGAGCTCGATAAGGCTCGGCTCGTTCGAGCTTTTTATCGATCCGAGTTCGAGTAGCTCGCGAGCTGCTCGGCTCGTTTGCACCCCTAATCATCATGTCACCGGTGGAACCACCCGATCGTATCCATCTCCAGTAGGGCAATAATGCCTATACATCAATTTAATAGGCAACCCAATAAATCAAAAAAAAAAAAAAACCTTTGTGGGAATCGAACCCAAGACGTAATAATTTTTAAGTCTTATGCAACTTCAAAATGTCATTAGACTATACTGCCATTGGCAGTGTCTGGTCATGGACAAAGATTTAACACATTTAATAAAGTCTTTAACGTTAGTTTGAGATTTTCAAAGTACTTTTCTAAAAAGGGTTCTACACATACCACAAAGAATGACAAAACATTTATATTAAATTATCTAGTGAATTTCAAAAATTGCCCTTTATCTTTATACCATTTTTCAGGCGGTGTCCTTTATGTTTAAAGTTGATGAGTTTTGTACTTTATGTTTTAAAATACTGCACGTTATGTCCTTTACGCCTAACCAAGTTAGTTTTATCTGTTAAATTAAATCACACAAGGGTAATTTAGTCTTTTTACCCATATATGTATAAATATTTTAATTAACAACAAAACAAAAATATAATAATAAAACAAATTTTAGAAATTTCCATAATATAAATTTGCAACAAATTGTTGCATTATGTGTTGTACCCCAAGCATTGGGGGTTTTCCAAAAAAAATTGTGATTTTTCATTTCTAACCCAAAAGTTTTAATCATTTGTATTTTAACACTTTTAATTTGTTTAGTTTTAACCCAAAACTATTCATTGTATTTTAACCCAAAAATGGGGGGGGGGGGGGGGGAGGGGGGATAAATAGAACAAATTTGGATTACTGACAGATCATTGGAGTATCATCATGTCACCGGTGGAACCACTCGATCGTATCCATCTCCAGTAGGGCAATAATGCCTATACATCAATTTAATAGGCAACCCAATAAATCAAAAAAAAAAAAAAAAACCTTTGTGGGAATCGAACCCAAGACGTAATAATTTTTAAGTCTTATGCAACTTCAAAATGTCATTAGACTATACTGCCATTGGCACTGTCTGGTAGGGGCGTGAATTTTCGACACCACACGAAAACCCGACACGAACCTAACACGACTTTTTTGGGTTTGGGTTTACCCTAAACGGGTTCGGTCAGTTTCAGGTCGAACCCGCGAACCCGTTTAGCTAAACAGGTCAGGTTCGGGTCAAACCCGTCGAGTTTTCGGGTTAACCCATTTAATATATATATATATATATAAGTGTAGGGTTGGTTCTGCCAATATAAATAGTTGAGGGTTTGCTTTTAATTAAAAATTTATTGCAAAACATAAAGATCGCATATATTGATTGGTCATTTAGGGCGGCCGGCCATAGATTTACTTAATTCCAAGATCCCTCACCAGATTTGCTCGTTCCAAGATCGAAGATGAAACGATCCGTCATTGAAGCGCCAATCTCTGTTCTTAAATCGTCTAAACCCTTCACCGGAAGTCCAATACATACTGATACTACTGTTTCCGTAATTCTTTGTCTGGCACTTCGCGAATACAGAAGAGTTATAATCGTTGAGATCCGATTTGCTTCCCAGTCCAGGTTATACTCTTATAATCCCTATCTTTTCCGATCGATAGTTATAATCAACATATCGATAGTTATAATCAACATATCCAATCGATTGATTCTACTGTTTCTGTAATTCTTTATCTATTGATTCTATTCCAAATTTCCAATCGATATAATCAACAAGTTAACAGTTATAATCAACATATCCAATCGATTGATTCTACTGTTTCTGTAATTCTTTATCTATTGATTCTATTCCAATCGATATAATCAACAAGTTAACAGTTATAACAGGTCTGATATATGCTTATTTTTTTGCTGCAGCCTGCAGGTTATAATCTTCGACAATGAAGAAAAACTTAAAAAAGCAAGGTATCTTTAAACATTTGTTTAGTTTCAGTTGTAATGTTGCTTATTTTTAGTTCAAGATATTAGATATAAATGATATAATTATATTAATATGGTTTGTTTCGGATACACTTTTTGTAGATTCTGTGACTGATAATCGTAACAATGAATCGGTTATTGTCAACGATGATGATGATGAAGATACCGAATCTTTGAATTCTAATGTTGCATCCAAAGTTAGGGGGAAAAAGAGAAAGTTGATTTCAAAGGTATGGAACTATTTTGAAATCTTAGATACAAAACCGGGAGAGGAGTTAATGTGTAAATGCAAAAAGTGTGGAAACAAGTATAGTGCTGATAGCAAGAATGGCACGGGCAATCTAAATCGACACATACAAAGCTGTGTGAAAATTACAACTAAAGACATTGGCCAGTTTCTTCTATCCTCTAATCAAGGTTCGCTTCTTTCTAGAAATCCTCAATTTAGTCAAGAAAAGTTTAGAGAGTTGCTAGTTCAGGCTCTTATTAGACATGATTTACCGTTTAGTTTTGTGGAATACGAAGGCATTAGAGATCTGTTAAAGTATTTGGAACCGAAGGTTAGCTTTTTTAGTAGGCACACTACTAGAACAGATGTAAAGAAAATGCATGCTTCATTAGTTAGTAAGGTTCGAAACGAATTAAGTGTATGTCCTGGTCGAATCTGTTTGACGTCCGATTGTTGGAGTTCTATAGTTACTGATGGTTATATAAGTTTGACAGCACATTTCATTGATAGTGAGTGGGTTTTGCATAAAAAAATTCTCAACTTTTCATATATGCCTCCACCTCACAATGGAGTCTCTTTAGCTGAAAAAATCCATACTTTGGTTGCTTATTGGGGTATCGATAAGAAATTGTTATCTCTCACACTAGACAATGCATCTGCGAATGACAGTTGTGTTAATATTCTTCGCTCTCAGTTAAAGTTGAAAGATGCCTTAGTGTATGATGGTTCTTTGTTTCACATAAGGTGTTGTGCACATATACTGAATCTAATTGTGCAAGAGGGTTTAAAAAAGATTGATGTATCAGTGGACAAAGTAAGAGAGTGTGTCAAATATATAAAGGGTTCACAGATAAGAAAAGATAGTTTTAGAAAATGTATTGAGCAGATTTCTCTTGATGATAAAAAAGGTTTACTTCAAGATGTTCCTACAAGATGGAACTCAACGTATAAAATGCTTTCAAGTGCTTTGTACTATCAACTTTCTTTCTGTCAACTGGAACTAATTGATTCAAACTTCAAATGTTGTCCATCTTTAGAGGAGTGGAAGAGAATCGAAACTATATGTTGCTTTCTTGAAATCTTCGACAATGCAACTAAAGCCTTTTCAGGATCGTATTATACTACATCCAATCTGTATTTTCCTCATGTGTTTCGCATTCAGCTAAAGTTGGTTGAAGCCTGTAAAAGTTCTGATACTTTTATGAAACAAATAGCTGAACAAATGTTTGTTAAGTTTAACAAATATTGGGCTGAATTTAATCTTGTATTAGCTGTGGCTGTGATATTTGATCCTCGATATAAATTGCACATGTTAGAGTTAGCATATAATAGACTGTATGGTGAAGAATCCGTTGAGTTCAAAAAGGTAAAAAGCACACTTTTTGGCATTTATGATGAGTATTTAGAAAAAGAACATGGGTCAGCAGCTACTGTTGCTTCTGATGTGGATAAGTCTAAGAATGCAACAAGAGTCAACCAACAATCAATGGATGTTTGGAAGGTACACACCATTTCTTTGTTTTGCTTATGTCTAACTTTCCTTGCATAGTGTTTGATTGTTATTTATAATTTTGTAGGAGTTTGAAACATTTGATAATATTAATACAACTTCGAAAAAGAGTGAACTTGAGATGTATTTAGATGAACAAAGAATTGATTTATCTCAAAATGTCCAAGTTCTTGATTTTTGGAAAGCACATGCATATCGTTATCCAAATTTGTGTAGAATGGCAAGAGATGTTTTATCTATTCCAGTATCAACTGTTGCTTCTGAAGCTTCTTTTAGTATTGGTGGAAGAATTCTAGATCAATATCGTAGCACATTAACCCCACAAATTGTTGAGTCACTGATATGTAGTCGGGATTGGCTTTTTGGAGATTCAGGTAATGTTGTATTTCTTTTTTTTATCTCGTTGTACTATGTTGTTTAATGTTGAATATTAGTGCATTTATTTTTTTGTCATAGGTTTGCAAACAAAAGAAAAGGAAGCAATGGATGCTATTATTGAAGATGTTATTTCTCAACACAATGGTGGTGAAGATGCAATGGATGGTGAAGATTGAAAGCCAGCACATGTTATATTTTGTTGAAGCAACTTTATTTGTTTTTTAAATTTTATCATCTTTTGGTACTTTTAAGTATTTTGGAGAATGTATTTTGTGGTAATTTATAACTTTTAACATCCTATGTTTTGTTGGTTCAAAAGAACTTATTGAAGGATGTATTTTGTGATAAGTATCAATTTATGATGTTGGATTTTGTTTTAACTATGGTTATCAAATTTTAGAGCAAAAAATTAAATTTTCGGGTCAAGTGGGTCGTGTTCGGGTTAACCCGTGAAAAATCGAGTCGTGTTCGGGTTCGTATGTCTAGCAGATTTTTCGGGTTCGGGTCGTGTTCGGGTTCATGTATTTTTTTCGGGTTCGGGTCGGGTTGAACCCCCAACCCGCGAACCCGACCTGTTAAGCACCCCTACTGTCTGGTCATGGACAAAGATTTAACACATTTAATAAAGTCTTTAACGTTAGTTTGAGATTTTCAAAGTACTTTTCTAAAAAGGGTTCTACACATACCACAAAGATTGACAAAACATTTATATTAAATTATCGAGTGAATTTCAAAAATTGCCCTTTATCTTTATTCCATTTTTCAGGCGGTGTCCTTTATGTTTAAAGTTGATGAGTTTTGTACTTTATGTTTTAAAATCCTGCACGTTATGTCCTTTACGCCTAACCAAGTTAGTTTTTTCTGTTAAATTAAATCACACAAGGGTAATTTAGTCTTTTTACCCATATATGTATAAATATTTTAATTAACAACAAAACAAAAATATAATAATAAAACAAATTTTAGAAATTTCCATAATATAAATTTGCAACAAATTGTTGCATTATGTGTTGTACCCCAAGCATTGGGGGTTTTCCAAAAAAAAAATTGTGATTTTTCATTTTTAACCCAAAAGTTTTAATCATTTGTATTTTAACACTTTTAATTTGTTTAGTTTTAACCCAAAACTTTTCATCTTTTGTAATTTAACCCAAAACTTTTTTATTTACAACTTTGGTCCCCATACTTTTTATCTTTCGCAAATTTTTCGTTTTACGTTTCGTTCTAAATTTTGCGAGCTAATACGTCCCAACGTGCGTGTGTGGTTCAACATTTTTCGTCTATTTTTTCACATTTGACAGGTATGTCGCAATGTGTCTATTTTCCCCCTTTGGCAAGTTCGCTGCAACGGGCGGATCCTACATTGACTTAGTTATTCTTTTCTACGTTATTTTGCGAGTTAACACGGCGCAACGTGCGTGTGTGGTTCAACATTTTTACGTCTATTTTTTTCCATGTAACAAGTTCTTCGCAACGCGTGTATCCTAAATCGACATAGGTATTTTTTTCATGTTATACGTTTCGGTCTTATATTTTCACATTAACACGCCGCAACTTCAATGTTGGTGGTCGCTACCAGCGGTGTGGCATTGATGTTATTTGGCATATTTTTAGGCCCCCGCCGCAACGCGGGGGGTGTTTAATTCTAGTTAAACTAATATATTAAACTAGTATAATATAATATTATATATATATATATATATATATAACAACAACAACAATACAAACACTCACCCACAATACGATCTGCATCTCCCTTTTCTCTTTCCTTCTCTCTCTCAACCATTGTCTATCACTGATACCAACAGTCACCAACCACCACCAACAGCCACCAACCATCACTTTCTTTCTCATACACATCTCCGATGTCTCTTTATCTCTCTCTATCTCTCTCTCTCTCTCTCTCTCTCTCATACACACAACCTTCACCCACCACCACCTTATACCCCCACCACCTTATACCCCCACCACCAACCCGCCACCACCCTTCATCACCTCCACCATAGCTCCTAAATTAGCGGAAACAATCCACCGCACCGCCAAACCCTAACCCGACCACTTCAGTCGCCGGAAACCCTACCCTGCCGTCATGTCGATGCCGTTGCGGCTATGTGTTTATGAAGATAACCATGTGTTTGATGTGTTTGTTCATTTCACCTTTTCAGTTCTATTTTTTTCTTCAAATCATGTATTTATTCATACAGTTTGGGTTTATTGTGAAATCATTTGGGTTTTGGGGATTTTGTATG
>JARYGA010007427.1:0-12501 GCA_030545235.1 Helianthus tuberosus
ACGTCTCTAATGTAATGTTAGATCCTCATGTGCAAGATAGGACTATTTGGCGCTCTAGAGATGGTAAAGATATGGAGTATAGCACTTATGGGGTGTGGAACGATATTCGTCAGGTTCAAGATCAGGTTGCTTGGGATCGTATAGTGTGGTTTCCTCAGGCTATCCCTCGGCATTCTTTTCTTATGTGGCTTATAGTTTGCAAGAAACTAAAAACTCAGGATATTATGTGCAAATGGTGATCGTCGGGTAATGCTAATTACAACCTCTTGTGTTGTTCTTTATGTACATCGGGACCGGACTCTCGTGATCACCTCTTTTTTGAGTGCGACTTTGCATCTCAAGTTTGGTATGGGGTTCGTGAGAAGGCGGGTATGCGAACAATAGGGAAGACATGGGACATAATTATGAATTATTTACTGCAACATGCGGAGTCAAAACGTGCCTCTCACATCATTGGCAAGTTAGTGGTGGCGGCGTCGGCTTACTTTATTTGGCAAGAAAGAAATAACAGAATGTTCTCTTCGAATAAAAGGAGTGCGGCTCAAGTTATTGAGGTGATTTTTATGACCGTTAGAATGAAATTACATACAATGAAGTTTAGAAGAACAAGTAACGTGAGTCAAGTTTTGAGCGACTGGAGTCTCCCTCGAGAGTTACTGATGGACCAAGATGAGTGTGGCTGATTTCCGAGCACGTTTGGTTGTAGCCATTTTGGGTCTTGTTTGTCGATTGTGACTTGTTTTGTTTGTTTTTGCATGTGAGTTGCAACGTTGGTGAGTGAACTCTAGTAATGGCATGTCATTCTAGAGAATTGAGGTGTACTCTATTCCTCACTTGTATTTTTTTGGTTGATGAATGAAATTTAACCGGGGTAACCCTTTACCCAAAATAAAATATTTTAACAAAAACGTTTAAGAAAACATTTTGAAAAATATTTTAATGAAAACGTTTTGAGAAAACATTTTGAGGAACACCTTAAGGCATAAAGCCTAAGGGTTTTAGGATAAATCATCTAAGACTAGATGATTTGTAATTTATAGTGTAGTTGTGGCACAAATAAGGATGAGGATTTAGGAAAGAGTTCCTAAGTCTACTCATGTTTGGGTCCTAGGAAGGTTATAGACTAGGTTTAAGGCATGCTAATAACCTAATTCCCTATAACCAGTGCTCTGATACCAATATGTAACAACCCAATCGCGTAATACAACAACACACGGCGGAAATATCATGGAGTCACGTTACAAATTGCTCACAACTACTGGTACTAAATTGTTTCAATATTATTAACATCGTTTTACAAACAAAGAATACATGTAATTGTCTTTTGATTTAGAAGTCTAAGGCCCGAATGCAATCCTATACGTTGCATGCTTGAATAGTTGAAAACCTGAAACATATGTGAAAAATAGTCAGCAAAAAAATGCCGGCGAATACATAGGTTTTGTTAACCAAATAAATGGCAAAAAGTTTGATATTGCAATGCTTTGACAACTACGAGAGTTGTCGATTGAAAATGAATCTTGAAGCCAAAGAATGGCAAAAGTTTAGTATTGCAATACATAATCTTGATTGTGAAAACTTGTGACAAAAAGTATTGTATATGGCAATATGATTATTACTAAGAAAATTTTATGCCATTTGAAATTGTATATTGTAACTTTGTTTTTTTTTTTTTTTGGGTAAAGGGTTACCCCGGTGATCCTATTAAAACAACCGCAAATAAGTACAAGTAGTGAGGATGAATTCAACACTAGTTCATATATAGGAGAAGCCCCACATATGTAAGCCAAAAACAAATTACCTATGACATCACATAACCTAGTCTACTTTACATCACGAAAAAATGTCCAGTAGATAAACAAACATAACCAACAAGAGACATTATCCTCCATCATCAAAAATAAAATTGCCTCGAAACAGCATCCCCTTAACACGAGCCAAATACAGACTATCCATTAGAGAACTTTGTGGAAGAGGTGCTTGCCTCTGCTTTTGAAGACAAAGGATAAGTGCCCGAAATCATAAATTCATTTGTTTCATTATAGACTTCAACAACCTCCTCCTCATCAAAATCAGTGTTACGCCCGTCTCGTTTTATTAATATTTTAATAATAAGATACACATTTTTATGCTAAAATGTGACTTTACAAAAACTTGTTATACCAACATTCCCAAATGTTTACAACATTTCAAAAACAATTTATAAGTGTTTACATAATTCACTTATAACAACACAAATCAAGATTTGACGCGGAAGCTTCATTTAACGTGTGTTCGGTTCTTGTTCGCCGCTTGATCTTCATCCGGATTTGGTCCATCTTCACCTATGGTCAAAACCATGTAAATAATTAGTTTTGACACTTTAATAATCGAGTATAAACAAGTTCCGAGCTTAAACGTAACAAAACAAGAAAAATCCACACTGTTGGGCGGTGGCGCTACGCCACGGGGTGCTCGCGTGACGCCACCACCCGTCGCGTCGCGCGACGGGTTTCATGCCTGGCCGTGGCGCTACGTCACGGTCTTGTTTCGACAGACTGTTGATTGCTGGTGCTGCATATTCCCAGCATAACCCGATTTCACGGAAACGAGCATAACTCTCTCGTTTTTAATCCGTTTTACCCGATTCTTTGTCCTACGCGTTCGTAATTTAATTCTCCATCTTATGGAGTTAAAATCCAACATCCGGCATAACAAAATTTCAGACCTTTAAGTCTTCGACTTAATACCTTTTTACAAAGTTTTGACCCGTTCATGCGTTTATCAAACAAACATGTTTGTTTGATCCCAAATTCACATGAATCTTATAATTTCATTGTTGTCTATCATATTAGGTTCAATTCATGAGTTTATGTATATTCTTAAACCCGTTTGTACTTAAATGCTTATTTTGACCCGTTAAGGGTATTTAAGCACTTTTCCGCATAATTCATACTCGTTTATTTCTAGCATCTTATTTTCGCAATATTTATCAAATGATCTTCCACCACAACTATAAGTGTGGAGGATTTAATGTGGAGATATATTTATTCCGAGTCTTACTCCTCGGATTATCATTTTACGGCAAAGACTCATATAGGGTCATTTGACCAAAGAATTACCTCTTTCGCTTTTTTGTACTTATTCTAAGTATCTATTTGCTTGTAACACTCATTTCCAAACAACCTTTAAGGGTCGTTAGCTCGATTTAGCTTACAAGGGCGTTTTGGTCAATTTTAGTCTTTCTTTTACGACGAGGGACTTTTAAATACTTATTTGACTTAAAATCCGACCCTTTTAACTATGATTTTGTCTAGAAACCATTATGTTTCTAAAACACCATGTTTATGACTCAAATTATTCTGTTTACCTAAAAGATAACCGAATATTCATTTTGACCTTGTCTAACACTTATAGAATCTCGAGTTCTAAACAATGAGCTGAATCATTATACATACCTGACTCGGATCATTATATTGACCAGTTTTAATACCTTGCTTTAATACTCGCTACTTAATAGCAATACAAGTTATCCTTCCGTATTTACTCCTGTGAACACACAACTCGACAATATTCATTAGTCGATATTTTCAAATGGTGATATTTTCACCATTCGACCCGTTTGGTCTAAGTGACCGTTTATCTTTGCGAGATGTTATTTAGTACCATCTCGTCTACAAGACTTGCTTCGGTTTATACCGTATAGTCTTTTTACTTATAAATCATTTATTGATTCTTTTGACCCATTATAACTTGCGCTAAAAAGTGTCTTTCACGAGTAACGGTTATTATCAACAAGTGACCAAAATACCGTGTTACCCTTATTATTTGCAATGGTTTACCTTATAAGGTAACCATTTAAAACTCGTTACCATTTAGTCATTGCATGACCAATTAATCGTTTTAGCTCTTTTTAACCATTATACATGGTTTATTACCCTTGTCTTTTGTTCCGAACCGCACATGTCGTGTCGGAACATCATAATTCAAACAAGACTTTCTATGATTCATAACCTATAAAACAAATAGGTATTAAATAAAAGGTGTAAGTTTTGACTTAACTCGCATCCTAAATGCCCTTTCCTTCATACTTGACTCGTTTGACCCGCTTCCTTCCCAAGCTTCCACCTAGCTTGTCAAGCGTCAAACTATTATCATAATCCGTAAGACGATTAGATTAGTCATCATTACTTATGACTATTTCATTTTACGGATTTCATGCCGAAACTACTATTCGACTTCATCATTGGTTAGTTTGACTTTTAGAAGTCAACTACCTTTAATCATACCGTAGGCATAATTAAGTTAAATCATCGTTATGATTAGAATCCGTTTTAACCCATATTTCACGTAATTAGTCAAACTAGCCAATTACGCATGTCTCTCATAAAATCTTCTTTTCAATATTCATTCGGGCATTTTAATAAACATCTTGTAGGCGCGATTTTGTACACACATTTTATCTAATTATGGTCATCATTTTAACCAAGTTTTAGTATCAAAATCATGCCTCTATGTCTAGTGTACATGAACTTCACCAAGAACTAGCATCACTACTTCAATGTTCATCCATTTAACACCTTAATTCAAGTGTTCATCATATTTCTACAAAAACCCATTTAACACATAAATGGATGGTTATGAACTTCATATCTATGAACACTAATTCAACAAATTTTTGACTAGGGTTTGCTCCTAGACATGATTTCATCCTAATTTCATCCAAACTTTAATCATGCAAGCCAAATTTCAATTTCATATGTTCACCAAGAATTCAAGATGGAACTAAATAATGAAATTTGGCATACCTTATGATCCCTTCATCGAGGTGATCACGAATTCGTGCTTGGATTTCGATTTGGGTTGGATTTACCCCTTCAATTTGTTGATTTTATGCTTGTTAGGGTTTGAGCTTGGGAGCCCTTCTTGGCTCCTGTGTTTTGTGCGACCAGAACACACACAAAGGTGTTTGTTTTGGTGTTTTTAGTTTTAATTAATAAAAACCCATTTTCTCATTTTAACCATTTTAGTCCCTCAACTTTACCCAGGTTTATAAAGGTTACTACATCAAGTTCCCTCATTATTTTAAAACACTAGACTAACTAGGTTGATATTCCTAGTTATTTAGTGGGTTCCGGGAGTTATAACCTTTTTTATTTTAAGTCCTGTTAACTCGGACTTCTTATAAACTTACTCCCTTAAAAGCTTTTATTCACGTTGTATTTAATATTAGGATTATTCGTTTAAATCCTAATATTTTCAGGTAATCTTTAACGCTAACGGTATTTTACCCGTCTTTTAGTATTAACGGGGTTTGATTACCAACCCCGTTTTCGGGGTGTTACAAGTCTACCCCCCTTAAGGAGGTTTCGTCCTCGAAACCTTTTCTTACATAATTCATTGAGTTTAACTCCATGCATTTGCTCTCGATAATCAATTGAGCATTGCTCATATTTTTTTTGGGTAAAGGGTTACCCCGGTGATTTTATATATTCACAAACCATAAAAAACAAGTAGTAAGGAGAGCCCTTACTAGTTCAAACATGAGACATGCCTCATTAGAGTGGAAACAAATACAAAAACAAAAACCAAGCCTAAGCAAACATCAACTAGACAAAACATCTAGAAACAAAAATAACAAAACAACACGTCAATCAGCCTCCATCGTCGACAACCGAATCACTATGAATCTCCCACTTCTGAAGAAGTTTCCTCACTCTAGTCGTATTCTTGAACTTTAAACCCATTAACCTGTATCGGACTGTATCAAAAACCGACTCACATATAGTTTCTGGGGGCCTTGCATGGTTCTTGAATAAACGAGTATTTCTTTCCCGCCAAATAGCATAAGCAGTGGCAGCCACAATCAACCGACGAACTAGGTTATCAGCGGATTTGGATCTAGTACGTTGACGGAGCCACTCGATGATAGCACTCCATTTAGCTTCCACATTACCCATTCCTGCTTTCTCACTAGCCAATTCCCAAACCTTAGCCAAAAACTTGCACTCAAAAAACAAATGATCATGCGAGTCCACATTCTCATAGCATAAGAGGCAGCACATCATATTCATATTAGTTCTTCTTGTGGAATTCCAAAGCATGATTTTATCTTAAGTCACCAACTTACGCCGCATAATAAGCCACATAAAAAATGCATGACGAGGAATACATTGCGAAAACCAAACTGTACTATGCCAATCCACCTCTGGTTCGCTATTTCTGATAGAATTCCATACCTCCGATGACGAATAATCACTGATCTCGTCCCCATCTTTCCAAAGCAAACAATCTTGATTATTAGCATCCCGTTGCACCTGATCAAGTTGTATAAGGACTGGGTAAGTGTCTCTCCAAGCAGCAGGCCATAACCAAGAACCATTAAAGGACAAATCAGCAACTGTAGCTTTTAAAGAAAACCCCTCCCTTGTGATAGTCCTAGACGACAGAAAGGAACTTAACGGACCAAAGCCACTCCAATTATCATACCAAGCTGAAGTATCTCTACCATTACCAAGTTTGGACCAACAAAAACCTCTAATTAACGGCCGCAACTGTAACAATTTCCTCCAACTCCAACAGCAATTCGGAACTGGTTTACATTCCCAAAAATTTCGACCTTTTAACCTGTGCGAATGAATCCAAGCCACCCATAGAGAATCCCGATTTGTAAGAATACTCCAAGCATGCGAAACTATAAGGGCCGTGTTAACTTCACCAATCCTTCGAATACCCAAGCCACCTTCATTCTTGGGAACACAAACAGATTTCTAAGAAACTTTAGCATTCCCACGTTGAAAGGGACCCTGAGACCATAAGAAATTTCGCATTTTGGCTTCTAAATCATGAATGATTCGAGCCGGCAGAATAAACACCGAAGACCAGTAGACATGCATGGCTGATAAAACTGAAATAATAAGCTGTAATCTACCTGCAAACGAAAGAAGTTTATTCTTCCAGTTATGAATACGCTAATCCAGACGTTCAACCAGAGTGCTGCAATCCTTATAAAGGAGTCTAGAAGATAAAAGAGGGACACCCAAATACCGAACCGGGAGCGTACCCTCCTCAAAGGGAATAGTACTCATAATCGCCATCTTAACATGATCTGGGACATTACAAAAGAAACCCGTACTTTTCTGAGAACTAGGAACCAAGCCCGACATTTTAGAGAAATCACTAAGCGAATTCATAATACATCGAGCCGAATCAACATCTCTGTCACACCCCGACCACGTAGAACATAGAAAACGTGGCGGAAACATCGGGGAGTGTTGTAACAGAATTAATGTTTCACAACCATGGAAATTTAAGTTTCGTTTTATTCATCAAACAAGCGAGTTATATTGTCTTTAAACAAGAAATAAAGAGTACATAACAAAATTTAACTAGTTCTTGTCTCGTTTTAAGTCACTAAGGCACAGGTCCGCCTAAGTATGTCTTGATAAATCCTATGCATCATCTCCTGAAAAACACATGTGAAAATAGGTACGTCAGCATAAAAATGCCTGTGAGATACATAGGTTTATGAAAATAGGATTCATGACTTATTGTTTAAGAAAATGTTTGGTCATGAACCTTGTAATTTGATTTGTCTTGTAAATCATTTGAAAAATGATAAGATCAGATGATATGTATAAATAAGAGAATAATGTATGGTTAAATGAATAACCATGTAAAAAAATGAGTTTGTATAAGATAAGTTGTTTGTAAAAGAATGTCTTGTGAAAAGTATGTTATTTGTATAAAATGTTATATATCTTAAATTGAAATGATTCAAATAACGCTACGATATGTAATACCTTACAAACACTTATATATAGGAAGTACCAGCGGCGTATCCACCATGCTTGTATCATATTACACACGCACCGTTACTCAATCACTTACCCAAACAAACCACCAATGTAAGATGTCTATGTTTAAACCAATTGCCAAACGTATTGAATAATATGTCAAAAATGTTTATGTGTCAAATGTAAATCATGTAATGTGTAACCAATGTCAATAATGTTCATGTGTCAAATGTAAATCATGTAATGTGTAACCAAAATGATCTGTATGGCTAGTGAAATGTATCAACTAAACCATATGCACAAAAACAAAGTATTGAAGTAAAACATGGTTTAAATCAAAGCTATGTTTTGTGGAAATGCATGCTATACTGATACGAACATCTATGCGGTATTGTTATAATGCATACATCCAAGCCTTGAGACTGCGGCGATAAACCCTTAAACAATTTAAAGGTTTATCTACATTATGTATATCGAATTCGGTCATTCCTTCCAATCCACACCAACCCAGGATTTCAGGAACGGGAGTTGTCAATTCCTATGGTACCACTACCTACTAACGAACGGCGTAGCTAATGTTAATGAATGTATTGTTCCATTGTAAACAACCCAAATGTCATAACAAAATGTAAGCATGTGATGAAAACACTGTACTAAGTATGTAACCAACGGACATACATAGCATAAAATGCAATGTAAAACAATGAAATCATGTACTATAAATGTGTCACACCCTGGCTTTGCGGAAGCGTGGGTTAATTTGGTGTGACTTCTTAATACCATAGCTTAATCACAACAAAGCTATATGAAAATAAAACATGCAGATCATCCATTGATTTAAGTAAAATACCACAACATTGTCTTAATACGTTGACACATGCAACGGAAATTACAACATAAAAACTTTGTTCTTAACACACAACCCCAAAATATAACATAACATTTGTTTAAGACTTGCGACTCGTCCAGGTAAAAGTCGCAATCCCTAAACATGGATGATCCTGTAATTCTAACACAGCGGGAAAACGTAGCATACCGGGCCAGATCCTTAGTTCCCTGAAATACATGTAAGTTGGAAAAATCAACATAATGTTGAGCGAGTTCATGCGTAAGTGAGTATATAAAACACTTGTAAGTATAAAAATCCCTGGTATGTAGCAAATAAGGAAAAAGAGATCACCAATGGTTTGCAAGGCCATTGATATGTGTGAAGTGCAAGTAGGAAGACTCAAACCTAGCGGATTTGTGCGTCGGGAACATAGTCACCCCGAGGAACGTTAACTGTTTGTCCTGGGGGCTGGGCTCGCTACACCCAGATAGATCTACCGCATCGTGCCCCTCGGTCCTACAATGAGGATTAATGGCCTCAAGTGCCACCTACCCACTCACATGATCTAAGTAGTAACCCTCCTTACGCTAACCATACCATGTAAAAGTACTCGTAATCATAGTAACATGTATTTCACCCCCGCAGTTTAGAAAAACTGAAAACAGTTAAGAGAAAAGGGGGACATGAACTCACTGTAATGCGTCCTCGAATAACAGCAAATCAACTCAGTCTGCAGCACGACAACCTACAACGTGCTAATATCTATTAGACGAGCGGACGTGCCTTAGCTTAGGGTCTTAATGTTCTTGGGGAAATAGTTAGACAACTATTTCGTGTTTAAATTTCTTGGTTAACGTATAAATAGATTCCTTCCCAAGGATGGGGTATTCGTACAGGTATTATGTATTTGGTGACTTAACGTATTAAAAAAAATACATTTACAAGTCTCCTATCCAACACTTTAAAGTTTTATGTCAAAACTCAAGGCGAGGTTTAATTATGAGATATAAAGTTTCACATACACGATAGAAAAATAATTTTTCTAAGTCTAGATATTTTTAGAAAAATTCGCCAGAACTTCCCCTAAAAACGGGAGTGTCCGTGCTAATACGCACATCATTTTCTTTTTGAAATCAACCCATGATCATCAACAATTAACCATTACGTTTTGACACGCAAAATACTACCCTTGTCGTTTCAGTTTCAATTTGTGAAAACTGGACTGTTTTCGGACGTGTAAATAAATTACTTAACTTATTCCAAAAATTCCCAAATTTTTGTGGAACGTCATAACCGACCCACAAATTATTGTGTAAAAATTTCGGGGTCTCGTTCATTACCAAAAATTTATGGAAAATCGTTTACCGAACTGTGATCAGATTTGTTACATTCTGATCACAGTTTACGGAATAATTCGCCAAAAATTCCTCGTAAGTCCGTTTGTCGAAAATCCAGTTCGAGGGTCACAAATACATCTGTGTTCATCTTTGATAAAAGTTTCAGGGGCTGGTTCGGTTCAGGTTTTAAGTTGTGATCGAAAACACACAGCCCAATTTTCTGCAGTAACAAACAGCCTTAGCTGCTGTCACGGAAACAGATTTTTAAAATAGTAACCGACATCAGAAAAATACGATTCCAGCGCCATTTTCTTCGTTTTTTGAAATGACACGATTTAGGCTTTTGAAATTCCGTTTTTCGAGTTTTTAAGGTCCGTTTACAGCCTGTTAAAGGCGGCTGAAACAGTGACTCAGCATGCTGTTTTGTGATTTCGATGTTATTAAATCGCGTTATAAGTGTCCGATTAGCGGGTTAAACAAGAAAACGACTTTTAAATATCAAGTATGTGTTATCCAACCCTTAACCCGACGAGATTCCACTTTATAAATCATACACAAGTAAACCTTTACGTAGATTTTTATGTTCATACTTATGTTTCATATTTTTCTAATATTCTTGCAATCTAGTGATTTAAACAACAATACTACATGTTAAATGCCATAATTTTCGAACAAGATGAGATCAAGTATGAAGAAACTCACTACTAGCCTCTAGCTAGGGAAGAATCTTGTGTAAAAATGATGAGAAAAAGATGTAGAACCAAGCAAGAACAACGCTCCCTTGCAATCCCTTCAAGTTGCACCTTCCATGGATGATTTCTAGGCTTAGAATGGACAATGAAAGGAAGAAGATAATGTTGTTTAGGGTGGTGATGGGGTGCTCGGTTGTGGGCAGCCGATCAAGAGAGAGGAGAGAGTGAAAGTGGGGTGTACAAATCTTGTGAAGTGATATATAATATAAGGGACCTTACTTATCTTTAATTCTCACATATATTGGATAGATAGGCAAGCAAGACAATTAATACAAGGGAGTTGAAATCAAGCAAGAAGATTGGAAGTATGGGAATATGACATGTGGGGTCCCACTTGGGAAGTAATTTCGTTGGGGGGGGGGGGTATTATGTAAATATTGTGACTAAAGTGTAAGTAATGTGATAAATGTTAGTGGTTTATTTTTGGCGGGTGTTATGGCATACGGGGATCATGACTAGCCATAAATAATAAAATAAAGTATTTGACAAAATTTTAGTGCCCCGGGTAATGTCCGGTTATACGATTAAATACCGTTCCGTTAAAATGTTTAATTATGCCGAAAAAGTCCTTTATGCATATATTTTGTAACATAAATTATTCCCGGTACTTAGGAAAATATACGGGACTGTTCTAAAATGTATTTGCATTTTATTAGTAATTTAATATGCTGAGTTTTGTATTATGTGCAGAATTTTTGTACTTAAAGTACGTTTTAGGCACCTCCGGTCACTATAAACTTCACCTAGTGACGCGTTTCTAATATCCTCACCTCCCTACACTCACTACCAGTGTAGCAATCTATTCCCGGCTCATACTGGCCTTAGAAGCAGTGTCTGCCTGATGCTGGTTATGTCAGCATGTTTAATGGGTATCCCGTAGTGTGCTCACTGTGCTTGTTGTGCATCAAGGTTGTCACTGGTGTTGGTGTATAAATAATAGAGTGACAGTATAAATTTGATGCATGAGTAAGTATGTAACAGAAATCAGTAAGCAGTTTAAGCACAGTTTCAAGTAAGCACAGTAATTAAGCAGCAATTTAATATTAATTAATTTGTACGGATACCTGGTTTGGTGAGGGTTGTCACATTCTCCCCCCGTTAAAGAAATTTCGTCCCGAAATTTAAGTTCTGCTACGAGATGCAGGATTCTTAGGAAACAAATGGGGGTATTTCTCTTTCATTCGATCCTCACGTTCCCACGTGAATTCAGGTCCATGCCTAGCATTCCAATGAACTTTGACGAGTTTGACACTGCTCCTGCGAGTTTTATTAACTTTCCAATCCGTGACCTCAACAGGTTCTTCAGTAAAGTGGAGCGTATTGTCGATATGAACTTCGTCAGCAGGAATGATCACTGTATATTGTGTTGGACTTTTTCTCAAATTAGATACATGGAATGTATCGTGAACACCATGGAGTTCAGCAGGTAGGTCCAACTTGTAGGCTACAAGCCCAATCCTTTGCAGAATTCTGAAAGGGCCAATGTAACGCGGATTCAACTTCCCACGCTTTCCGAAGCGTGCCACCCCCTTCCAGGGTGAAACTTTCAATAAAACCATATCTCCAACTTGGAATTCCAAATGTTTCCGGTTTGGATCTGCATAGACTTTCTGTCTTTCGCGAGCCGCTTCGATGCGTTTTCGAATCTGCGCAATCTTATCTGTCGTCTCTTGGACGATTTCGGGACCAACAAGCTGTCTATCACCGGCGTCAGCCCAACATAGTGGTGATCGACACTTGCGTCCGTAAAGGGCTTTAAATGGCGCGGCTCCAATACTGGTGTGGTAGCTGTTGTTGTATGAGAATTC
>JARYGA010007428.1:0-69195 GCA_030545235.1 Helianthus tuberosus
CTGCTTGCCTAGAACTTTCCTCAATCTCGATCCCTTTTCCTTTATCAATGGGATTTTCTATCTTGGGAACTTTCCTAGTTGCTGGTTTCCTTCTTCGCACACGCCTCCATCCCACAAATCTTCTTCTTTTCTTAGGCTTTGATTTCTCCGGAGGTTGAGCTTGAAATTCCATAGGTTCCTCAACATCGGCCAAGTAACCAGTAAATTCTTTGGAAACTTCTACTTTCACAGGATAGAGATTGAGATTCTGAAGAGCTTCAGATAACTCATTCATGCTGTTTAGTATATATGAAGAAAACATACAAAATTCTAGGTTAAAATTTTGTAGATTAAATTTTCACAGGCTAATATTTAGTACAATTACTCAAATATCATTATTTAAATTACGACCTTTATATATAATTATTACACATTACAACTGAGATTCAAAATATACTAGGTTTATGCATTCAAAATTTATTCTAGTCTAAATAGTAGGCAAAGTTTAAAGTTTCTGACTTGTAGGTGATATGGGTGCTAGTACTGGGTCAGGGTATTTAAAAGTTAGCATTTACTGCGGTAGTGGCTAACATATAAAGATCTGCCCATTTTTCATCTAAATTATCTTCCCATGGTGGTTTATTGCCTATTTCCTAGGTTTCCTTATTAATCATCACTTCTTTTGGTTGTGATTTCTTTATTTTCTCTTGATTTTTTTCTAATGATCCAACCTCTTTTCTTAGTGGTAAGAGGTTTCTCAAACTGTGCTTTACGAACAAATATTCCTTCCTCAGTATCTGCTGAGTATCTTGAGGAATTTGATTGGAACGAGGTTCCCTTATCTTTTGGTGAACTATCTAATTGGCGATAGATGTCCACAATTCTTTGCTTACCCATACTGTAACTAACAAGTAGTCAGTTAAAAACACATAGTCACAAAATGGTAATCAGGAAAAATTAAGTATTTCTAAATACTTAAATGGCATAAATCAGTGGCTCTGATACCACCTTTTCCTGTCACGGCCCCAGCCCCGGTTTTACCCGGTCCAGGAGCCGCGGGACAGGAACCCGTGGTATTTATTATTTGATGCGACAGCGGAAGATTTTAGCAGGATCTTTTAAAACGTGAAATGCCCGATTATTTTATTTCATAATTCGGGATAAACCCCGTAAGTTACAATAGAGGAATTTCACAAGTAAATTCCCTGATTTACAGAACATGTTTATTTATTTAATTGAGCCACTACTTCAAGCTTTGTTAGTGCTCCGTAGCACTATTCCTTGGTTCACAGTAGTGACCTGAAACATGTTTTGAAAAATATTTTATCAGCGGGGAAATACTGGCGAGTCACTCAATTTGATAAAACGACACATAGTTATAAATTACAGCATAAGAGCGATTACGATGGCTTTTATCTTATTTTTATCTGGCGCCATGTCACCTCCTTGTGACGTGGTCATACCACTATTGGGTCTATTTCCCCAAGTAGTGATGATTATCACTGTTAGGATTTATTAGCCTAACCGTGAGAAATTAGTAATGTGCACAATACCCCACTAGCCAGTGATTCAAGATAACCACGACTTAATCCCTGTAATTATAACCTTTGAAAATGCTTGGAGTATTGTAAAACATTGTTGATAAAAAGAGAATGACTCACATTGCAGATTTAAACAGGCAGAGTTTAGCCTACTGATTAGCCTTGTAACCTAATTTAAATTACAATTCACACAAACTAGGTCAGTAACTAATACAACATTTACGATAACTCACGAGATTAAAACCCTCACAACGAATGACAAAGTGTTATACTTAAACATCCGTCGAATTCACGACTAATGACAAAGTATGGCCCTAATGTGGGCAGCACTTAAACATCCATTGGATAGTTTCAATCGATCGGACATTGAATCGTAGCAGCGATCGAGTTAATACCCTGTATCGTAGCAGCGCCTCGCTATTGTAAAAGTAAATTTCGAATTTAAGCAGCCAAACTTCGTTTTCGAGAAATGTTTTCAACATTAGTGAACTGCTCATGACCCAAGCTATTTATAGCTGAAAAATGGGTCTCACGCGGCCCGCGTGAACCTTCGCTCGAGCCTTACGCGGCCCGCGTGGAGGTCTATTCGTAGATTAGGGCATCCGTGTCACACATAGGTGTGCCACGTGGGTGACACGTGGATCTGGACGCTTATCCGGTCAAACTTAGAGTTGACGCGGCCCGCGTAAGGCCATGCTTAACCTTTACGCGGCCCGCCTGAGAACCAGATTTCTTGTTTTCTTGGTTTTTGTTATGGATCAAGGTTTCAGGGGTCCGAGTTTTTACTTACGGGTCGTTTTAGGACATTTTTGAAGGTCCTTACATGTATCAAGACTTGAAAGATTACTATTGGTGGCCGAGACTTAATAGTGATGTTGCTATATATGTTGGAAAGTGCCTAACCTGTGCTAAGGTTAAGGCTGAATATTAGAAACCGTCTGGCCTACTGCAACAACCAGAGATACCCATGTGGAAGTGGGATCAAATCTCAATGGACTTCATAATAAATTTACCCAAGACCCCTAGATGGCATGATATGATATGGGTAATAGTCGATCGGTTAACGAAGTCTGCGCACTTCCTACCGATCCGAGAAAAAGATAACACTGAAAAGCTCGCTGAGCTATACCTGAAGGAAATCGTGGCACGTCATGGAGTGCCTATCTCAATTATTTCAGACAGAGATGGACGCTTTGTCTCAAGAATCTGGCAATCCTTTCAGGAAGCCTTTGGATCTCAACTAGACCTAAGCACGGCATTCCATCCACAAACAGACGGTCAGAGCGAACGAACCATACAAACATTAGAAGATATGCTTTGCGCAAGTATTATGGACTTGGGCGGCAGCTGGGATACTCATCTACCTTTAGTTGAGTTTTCCTACAATAACAGTTATCATACGAGCATAAAAGCCGCACCGTTCGAAGCTCTATATGGCCGCAAGTGCCGATCGCCATTATGTTGGGCAGACGCTGGAGACAAACATATGGTTGGTCCTGAACTTGTACAAGAGACAACCGACAAGATTATGCAGATCCGAGAGTGCATTAAGGCGGCTCGAGATCGACAAAAGAGCTACGCTAATCGAAGACGAAAACCATTAGAATTTGAGGTGGGAGACAAAGTGTTGTTAAAGGTCTCACATTGGAAGGGCATAGTGAGATTCAGAAAATGTGGGAAGCTGAATCCCCGATACATCGGACCATTCAAGATTTTGGAAAGAATTGGTACCGTGGCATACAAGTTGGAATTACCGGAAAAACATAATGGAGTACATGATACGTTCCATGTATCCAACCTCAAGAAGAGTCCAACACAAGAAAACGTGATCATCCCTGCGGATGAAGTACATATTGATGACGCCCTCCGATTTACAGAACAACCCGTTGAGGTTACCGACTAGAAAGTCAACAAGACCAGGAGGAGCAGTGTGAAACTCGTCAAAGTACGTTGGAACTCTAAGCACGGACCCGAGTACACGTGGGAACGTGAAGACCAGTTTAAAGAAAAGTACCCCCACCTGTTCAAGAAAACTCCTGCGACAGCTAGTTCAGCCTGAATTTCGGGACGAAATTCTTTTAACGGGGGGAGACTGTGACAACTGGCACCAAACCGGTAATTTCCGTACACTTTAATTGTTATTTAATGACTGCAATTAGGTACTTAAATGTCAACATTGTCTGCTTACATACAATACAAGTGAATTCATGCACGTTTTATACTACAAGAATTACTTTATGTTAGCGTTGCGTCAGAAATACTAGTAAACTCACCGGTAAGACACATTGTGTCAACAATTATGCAGAAAACAGTCAGACAATAGAATTAGGGCCTAGGTGTAGGTCCAACGACAAGAATACGTTAAAACCCAAGAGTACATACAAGGGTTAACATATAGACTTTCTGGAAGCTAAAATACGCACTAAAAAGCACCCGAAGCACACTTTAAATGCTGAATTTCATACAATTCAGCAAAATTCAGCATTGTGACGAGTTAATGACATGTGAAAATATGACAAATTGATCCAGAATACTTTCCTAAGTGTCGGGAATTGAAAGTATCACAAAAGGGCACTTAAAGGACACTAAACGGTGCAATTTAGCACTTTAATGAACCGGTACTTAACCGAACAACCGGACATTACCCGGAACATCAAAATATTACTAGAAGCATTGTTTTAATGTTTCTGAACTAGTTATGGTCCCTGAACACCATAACACCCCTTAAAACATAATAACACATCAAGTCCCTAAACTTTACACTTGAAGACTAACTTAATTATATAACTAGAGATTGGAATTTACATTTAACCCCCCTCCCCTCTAGTTGGGACGGTCATGAAGTGGGCCCCCATCAAAATCTTTGCTAAATCCTACTAAATCCTCTAAAAATCTTGCCAAGATATCATGTAATCTTATAAGATCTCAAAAGATTTGTAGGAAGATATGCAAGTACTATAAGAAGATATGAACACACTACATCTCACTTCACACACCACACTTCATCTTCTTTCCCTTGCTCCCCCACCTACGGCCGATCCTTGTCCCACACACCTCCACCATTTTCAATTCAAGCTCATGCAATCCAAGGTTATCATATGTCACACCCCGACCACGTAGAACATACAAAACGTGGCGGAAACATCGGGGAGTGTTGTAACAGAATTAATTGTTTCACAACCATGGCAATTGAAGTTTCGTTTTATTAATCAAACATGAAAGTTTACATTATTTTAAACAAGAACCAAAGAGTACATAACATAAATTAACTAGTTCTTGTCTCGTTTTAAGTCACTAAGGCACAGGTCCGCCTAAGTATGTCTTGATAAGTCCTATGCATCATCTCCTGAAAACACATGTGAAAATAGGTACGTCAGCATAAAAATGCCTGTGAGATACATAGGTTTTGTGAAAATATGATTCATGACTTATGTTTGAGAAAATGTTTAGTCATGAACCTTGTAATTTGCTTTGTCTTATAAATCATTTGAAAAACGATAAGATCAGATGATATGTATAAATAAGAGAATAATGTATGGTTAAATGAATAACCATGTAAGATGAGTTTGTATAAGATAAGTTGTTTGTAAATCAATGTCTTGTGAAAAGTATGTTATTTATATAAAATGTTATATGTCTCAAACTGAAATGATTCAAATAACGCTACAATATGTAATACCATACAAGCACTTATATATAGGAAGTACCAGCGGCGTATCCACCATACTTGTAACATATTACACACGCCTCGTTACTTAAATCACTTACTCAACCAAACTACCAAAGTAAAATGTTTATGTCTAATGTAAATCATGTAATGTGTATCCAAAATGTAAGCATGTGATGAATAACAAATGTACTAAGTATGCAACAAAGAACATACATAGCATGTGAACTGTACTAAGTATGCAACAATAGACATACATAGCATGTGACGTGAAACAACTGTACTAAGTATGCAACAATAGACATACATAGCATGTGAACTGTACTAAGTATGCAACAATAGACATACATAGCATGTGACGTGAAACAACTGTACAAAGTATGCAACAATAGACATACATAGCAAGTGACGTGAAACAACTGTACTAAATATGCAACAATAGACATACATAGCATGTGACGTGAAACAACTGTACTAAATATGCACACAATGGGCATACATAGCATGAAATGTAATGTAAAAAAATGTACTAAGTATGCACACAATGGGTGTCACACCCCCAAAATACCACATGCGGAATCACCGCGGGACGTGCAATGTACCAGGATCCAAGCCACCAATCACACTGAACTACGCGTAATATTTAATAAAAACATTCCATTCATTTCAAAGTGTCAATCTAGGACATAAGTTAAACCAAAACAGGTATTCAGCGGAAGCATATTGTAAATAGTAACTTAAATGTTTCAAAACACGTGTTCATAATCAATAAAGCGAGTATCCAAGAGTCTCGATCCATGACCACTCCAGTGCTCCCAGATAGCAAGTCCATGACAATAATCTAACGACCTGCAAGCATGCAGACAAGTGTGTCAGACGACGCTGGTGAGTTCAAAGTTTTGTTTACGCGTTTAGTTACCAGATGTGTGTTTAAAACAGTTCATCGTTATGTTCTGATGATGTTATTAACTCGATTACCGTATGTGGCTACTAGATGTGAATGCCCAACCCCAATGCCTCTATCTAGGCATTGGTCAAGTGGTCAAGGTAATTAGTTCAACTAACAACCTTGAGTAGATGTAAGGGGTCTTATATATACACGATGTGAATGCCCAACCCCAATGCCTCTATCTAGGCATTGGTCAAGTTGTCAAGGTAATTAGTTCACGCCCGTCCTTTCGGCATGGTGTGAGGGTGCCAATCCTAATAGCGCTATCAACTAAATACCTCGTTGCCTTACCGGCAACAATCGGTAGATATAGGGGGTCTTACATAATAGAAACTGAGTAATAACAAATATCCCATTAACCTGCATTCCTCCCTGGAACGTTACCCGATATCCCTTCCCGGGATGCATGCTTGAAAAAGAGCAGTGAACTCACCTTGGTTTGCTCGGTTTGGTTAATTACTTGTTCACACTTAAACAGTCACGGCCTACGGTATTCATGTATGAAATGTCAGTTTTCACTCATAATGTTCACACATAATTGGACAGTATACAATTCACACTATGATTTTCGAATAGCACTTATCAATTACGTACACCCATACAATCCAGTTCACATGTATGTTTCAGATCTACATATAATAGTCAACGTAGTACTCCTGACAACCCACTCATGCTTTCTTATCAATCATAATTAACATGCAACTAATAGAGTTTCAAACATATGACTGAAGTCATGATCACAACCTAACCCTTATTATTATAATACCATCGATATAGTCATGATCATGACTCATTACCCAAGTTATCATAATCATCATTTTAAGAAAACATAGAAGTGTCAATTCTATAATCTGCATTAATGCTCTTTATTCACCTAACATCATACACAGATTCCAATCTCAACAAACAAACATCATATCCTCACTTTATGCACCTAACATTAATACTCTTTGACTATTTGACAATAATATCAAGATAGCACATGGTTATCAAATCGAGACTACAATTACACACACATAACCGCCATATACTTATACAAGGTTATCCAATTTTCAACCCTACTCACATGAACATCAAACCTTTATTATTATGTCAAGATTACACGATCAGATCACCATTGCACAACGTCATAGTTCATAAAGATCAATCAACATATTATCACATATAATATAACATATAATCATACTTCATGTCGTCATCGAAAATAACCAGCAGATTTATAGCAAAGATTCACTATACTAACCAAAGTTATGAGCACAAAGATTGAAAGGCTTCGAGCAGGGAAGGGGGTCGTCTTCGTCTGCCGCACGTAGGTATGGAATCGTAGGGTTCCTTTCTTGTGATTTAAGTTTTAATCTACTTGCACGCCATAATACATATTCATATACTTGAGTTGTTTGGGGCGGTTCTATTACAACCGAGATGGGCTCAGGCCCAGCCACTTGGGCTGTCGCACAACAGGAAAGGAGGGGTAGAATTTCAATATGTGCATGTTATCAAGTTCGTAGCTTCCTGTGTGTGTATCAAAACAATTTTTACACTTGGGCTCCACTCGGCCCAATCATGAATTTGGTGTATGTGTGTGGATAAAATCCACTAACCCCATGTGTTAAGCAACAGGATCCAATTAATCGGCCCATAATAGTTTCGATTAGACTTGTGGGGATTTGGGCCTAGGATGACAAGTAACTAAGAAAAATGTGACCCAAGTTACTCGTTGCCCGCAACGCAAGCAGTTGTCACTTACGTTTAAGTTAACACACAACATTTAACGTGTCTAAATCAAGTAAATGAGAGTTTTTAGAATCGCCAAGATAAACGACACTAACCTGTAAAATTCGAATTGTCACATCATCCCCAACTTGAAAGAAATTTCGTCCCGAAATTTGATAAGCAAACCACAAAACAGTATAGTGTTAGATCAAGATGACTGCGCATTCACCGCGGGTGCCACATCATCCCTAACCTGAAGAGGAATTTCATCCCGAAATTCACCAGTAGTACCAAGTTTAGATTGATCATTAGGAAATAGTTGATGATACTTAAGCTTCATCTGATCCTCACGCTCCCACATGAACTCCGGTCCACGCCTTGAGTTCTAACGAACTCTCACAATCGGAATACAACTATGTTTACACACCTTGACCTCCCGATCCATGATCTCAATAGGCTCTTCGACAAACTGCAACTTGTCGTCAATCTTCAGCTCTTGAAATGGCACAACCAGTGTCTCATCAGACAAACACTTCTTCAACTGCGAAACGTGAAAGACATCGTGAACATTACCCAACTCAGCAGGTAACTCAAGCTTGTAAGCGACTTTACCGATCTGCTCCAGGATTTTGAATGGCCCAACGTAGCGTGGATTAAGCTTGTCACGCTTCCCGAAGCGTACAACGCCCTTCCACGGCGAAACTTTCAACATGATACGACCGCCTACAGCGATCTTCCAACGTTTCCCAAGCTTATCGTCTTTCCTGACGGTCACTCGTTGCCGCCAAACAATTTCCGATCCTAGCAATCTTCCCAAGAGTTTCGTGTACAAGTCCTGGACCGGTGTTTAGGTTGTCATCCACCTCAGTCCACGAGGAGATTGGCTTTATCAAACAGAGTTGTCTGAATACTAGAAGGGTAACAGCTATGGTAGAACTCAGCCAAAAGTATACGTCCTTCCAATTTACACTAAGTTAATCCCTTACATGCTCGCAGTATGTCTTCGAGTGTCAGGGGGGGGCTTGTTTACTCAAACCGTTTGTCCTATGATGACAAGTAATGCTCATGTCTAGGCGTGAGCCAAGGGTGTTGGGTATCGCCTGTCATACATCAGGTATAACTCAAAGTTAGAGGTAATAGTAGTTGGTACCTCGTGCCTAAAAGCCGCCTCTCTCAGAGGAACATTCATAACTGTGAAGACTTGTCAGTTTTCTCGATTGCAAGAAAGAGTGCTGGTAACTTGAGTCCATCAACGATCACCCAGGTGATAATGTTTCCGTTTCGAGTTGTAAGTAGACTAGTGACAAAATCCATGGCAGTCTGTTCTTATTTTCATATGGGTGTTTCTGGTTGCTGATACATCACCTTGATTTTCCTGTAAGTCAAACATCGTTCACATAGATAGCTAGGTGGGCCTTCATGCCCGATCACCAGTGCAAGATTTATAGATCCTACTAACTCTCATCAGAACCCAGACGACTAGAATATCGGGGCCGGTGTGCTTTGCTCAACATAAATTCCCTTCAGTTGCCGTATAATGAGATCTACATTCGTTCCATGAGGTAGCGAATATCGTCCGACCCACCAAAGGTTGCTTCTCCATGCCCCGCATGGGTTCAGCTTGAAAATTCCCTTTCTTCAGTTCCCCAATTTGAATAGAGCAAGTCTGATCAGGTAGGTTAGGGTTGATAGTGAGTTGCAAGGCTCGTGCATGATCAGGTTTCACCATCGTAATCATCCAAAAGTTCCATCCAGCGATGCCATTACACGTTTAGTTCTTCCGAAACAAAGGTACGCGGGAGGCCCTTGTGATCGGTCTAAGTAGTGCATTCGGTACCGTCCAAGTAATGCCTCCAACTCAAATCCCAAAGACTACGGTTTCCACCACAGGTTGTGTGTCGTGCAGTTCCTCTTGGTAACTCCATTACGCAAGTTATCACTCTCTCATGTTGCGTCGGTGTGTAACTGGGACTCTGATTCGGAGCATCATGGTATACCACTAGATCACTCATACCCTTAGGTAGAGATGATGCACAGTGCATTGCGGAGTTGGGATTCGAAAGCCGAAAAGACGTCCTCCTGTTTTGTCTTCCACGAACACAGTACCCTGCTGTGCTAAAGAAATTTAAGTTGCGCGATCTTCGAAAATCCGGTGATGAATCTAGTGAGACCAAGAAATTGCTGTGTCCTCGAAGGGATCTTTGGTGTCGTTCAGTTTCTAACAGAATGGATATTAGTGAGATCCACGTGTATTCCCTCTTCGTTGGCTACGTGACCAAAAAGAGTATGTACCTCTCGAATCCAGTAGTTACTCCTAACGAGACTTCGCGTGTAGTGGCTCCTCCCTTGGGAGCTCTAAGATATGATGCACATGCCGCCCATGGTGTTCCTTTCTCCTGGAAATGATTCAAGACGTCACCAACAAACACGTTCGATTCTTGTGGTCCATAAGGCTGCTGGTGTACTGATTAACTCAATGATCACGGTGTACAAAGTCACAATGACCACATTGAGTTCTATATACCGTTCTAAGAGCATTCTCCCATTGGACTTCCATCTGATGATAGTTCGCTTGTTAATCAATCTTCGTATAGGAGCTTAAACCTTGCAACTGGTCAGTAGGTTGTCAATACATGGTCGAGGCGAACGATTCTTGACTGTCACTTTGCTGAGTTCTCGATAGTCAGTACACATACGAAAAAGGCTCATCTCCATGGATACTGCTGGGGCTCCCCAAAGCGAAAAGCTAGGTCTGATAAAACTCATGTCCACCAGTTCCTGAAGTTGATTAGGCGGTTCTTGCAACCCTCCTGAAAGGTCTTCGAGTAGCTCATTAGAAGAAATCACAAACAATTGACGGATCCTCGATCCTCTCTTCCTTAGTCTTAACATCTATAACGGTTGTTAATGTAGCGGGGTAATCCCTCCGTAGACACTTCTGGGCCTTCATAGCTGAAATGGTGCTAACCTTTGCACCGCTCTGATGCTTTAGGACAAATAACGATTCCCTACTGGGGAGAAAGATACGCAAAATTCCCTCTCACAGAGCATATCTGCGTGATTTCTGAAAAAAAACAATCCACACTAACCACTGCAGCAAAACTATCAGGGGTAGTAAAGAGAAGGTCGATGTCGAACACTTGTCCCACAAGGTCGAGTTTGCATCCCAATGAACATATGAAGTTTCAATTGACTTGTCGTCAGCCGATTTCACAACAGGTTCAGTTTCAAGAAGCATCAGGGTTAAACAGAACAGAAACGAAGCGATTCGTTATCAAAAACGTGCAGGCCACCATGCTGTTGTATTCCTGGCGTCGCCCACGCCAATCCCAAATGCCCCTCCACGAGCATCATTTCCCGTGTCGTTGTTATCGTTACGAGGATTTCCACTACTGCCGTCGTTCCCTTGGTTGTTGTCGTCTTGATTCAACAACGGCCAATCCATGCCGTAGGCACACTCATTTCCATACTGTAGGCTATGACTACGAGTGCCTTGATTTTGTCATGACAGTTGCCTCTACTGTTGTTGTTCGAAACGGAGCTCTACGATCCTTCTCCGACAAAGTCCATCTTGTCACATTTCCGTGCCACGTCCTAAAGCGTTACTCATTGTGCTGACAGTCACACATTCCATTCTACAGTCGATTGTCATCGCCGATGTCCCGATTGATTCACAAGAATTGACTCCCATGAGTCGCTGACTAAAGTTAAAGATTCAATTGGGGTCAATCTGCTGATGTTCATTTCCGGTAACTACGGCTGTTCAAATGTTGAAGTCGATAAAGTACTACGTTTTACTCTCTTGTCCATCGTTCTTGCGAGTTGACTGAGTAATACACGGTATACTGCGAGAGTGTTGCAGAAGTGATCACACTTCGGAGTCTAAGACGTCAATACATAGAGTTCCATCAAACGAAGAGAGGCGAGAAAGGTATAAACCAACTCAAGGACGTTCGTGCAAGCACCTAACATTCTACATGTTTCGCTAGGCGTTCAGATGTGTGTTCAAGTGATACTCGATAGCATCGAGATTCGTAAGGGTTTCAGAGGGAAGTGAAAAGATCACATTCAAGTAGGAGACAATCACTGCTATGACTCCTATAGTCTGTTGTGTTTCACATCAACCAAATAACGGAACGGAACCCCTTTTTCACTTGTTAAGACTCACTGGGACTCACATGCACCCCACATTATTATTATGTGTGCACCCACAATAATATTGCGATTTGCATGCTCATCTCAGTTCCTCCTAACTCATGTCAAATGGTTCCCTAAACTCGAGTGCCAAACAGAGGTTATCAAAACGATAAGATCACCGAAATCCCAAGACTATGACGTACTACCAATGCATCATAATGTAAGCAAGCAATTCATGTAATCATACTATGGTGAGAAATGTGTGTCCGAATGCTATGTCATAAACAAATGTGTACTAGCCATGTAATGTATGCAACAAGTGAGAAGGACGAACCTTGCAATCTGGAGCTGAGTGTCATGGTCGATTTCGGATCCGTTCGGTTATAGTCTGGTTTTATGAAAACGTTTTTAAACCAAGTTCACTATAACCAGTGGCTCTGATACCAAACTGTCACACCCCCAAAATACCACATGCGGAATCACCGCGGGACGTGCGACGTACCAAGATCCAAGCCACCAATCACACTGAACTACGCGTAATATTTAATAAAAACATTCCATTCATTTCAAAGTGTCAATCTAGGACATAAGTTAAACCAAAACAGGTATTCAGCGGAAGCATATTGTAAATAGTAACTTAAATGTTTCAAAACACGTGTTCATAATCAATAAAGCGAGTATCCAAGAGTCTCGATCCATGACCACTCCAGTGCTCCCAGATAGCAAGTCCATGACAATAATCTAACGACCTGCAAGCATGCAGACAAGTGTGTCAGACGACGCTGGTGAGTTCAAAGTTTTGTTTACGCGTTTAGTTACCAGATGTGTGTTTAAAACAGTTCATCGTTATGTTCTGATGATGTTATTAACTTGATTACCGTATGTGGCTACTAGATGTGAATGCCCAACCCCAATGCCTCTATCTAGGCATTGGTCAAGTGGTCAAGGTAATCAGTTCAACTAACAACCTCGAGTAGATGTAAGGGGTCTTATATATACACGATGTGAATGCCCAACCCCAATGCCTCTATCTAGGCACTGGTCAAGTGGTCAAGGTAATTAGTTCACGCCCGTCCTTTCGGCACGGTGTGAGGGTGCCAATCCTAATAGCGCTATCAACTAAATACCTCGTTGCCTTATCGGCAACAATCGGTAGATGTAGGGGGTTTTACATAATAGAAACTGAGTAATAACAAATATCCCATTAACCTGCATTCCTCCCTGGAACGTTACCCGATATCCCTTCCCGGGATGCATGCTTGAAAAAGAGCAGTGAACTCACCTTGGTTTGCTCGGTTTGGTTAATTACTTGTTCACACTTAAACAGTCATGGCCTACGGTATTCATGTATGAAATGTCAGTTTTCACTCATAATGTTCACACATAATTAGACAGTATACAATTCACACTATGATTTTCGAATAGCACTTATCAATTACGTACACCCATACAATCCAGTTCACATGTATGTTTCAGATCTACATATAATAGTCAACGTAGTACTCCTGAAAACCCACTCATGCTTTCTTATCAATCATAATTAACATGCAACTAATAGAGTTTCAAACATATGACTGAAGTCATGATCACAACCTAACCCTTATTATTATAATACCATCGATATAGTCATGATCATGACTCATTACCCAAGTTATCATAATCATCATTTTAAGAAAACATAGAAGTGTCAATTCTATAATCTGCATTAATGCTCTTTATTCACCTAACATCATACACAGATTCCAATCCCAACAAACAAACATCATATCCTCACTTTATGCACCTAACATTAATACTCTTTGACTATTTGACAATAATATCAAGATAGCACATGGTTATCAAATCGAGACTACAATTACACACACATAACCGTCATATACTTATACAAGGTTATCCAATTTTCAACCCTACTCACATGAACATCAAACCTTTATTATTATGTCAAGATTACACGATCAGATCACCATTGCACAACGTCATAGTTCATAAAGATCAATCAACATATTATCACATATAATATAACATATAATCATACTTCATGTCGTCATCGAAAATAACCAGCAGATTTATAGCAAAGATTCACTATACTAACCAAAGTTATGAGCACAAAGATTGAAAGGCTTCGAGCAGGGAAGGGGGTCGTCTTCGTCTGCCGCACGTAGGTATGGAATCGTAGGGTTCCTTTCTTGTGATTTAAGTTTTAATCTACTTGCACGCCATAATACATATTCATATACTTGAGTTGTTTGGGGCGGTTCTATTACAACCGAGATGGGCTCAGGCCCAGCCACTTGGGCTGTCGCACAACAGGAAAGGAGGGGTAGGATTTCAATATGTGCATGTTATCAAGTTCGTAGCTTCCTGTGTGTGTATCAAAACAATTTTTACACTTGGGCTCCACTCGGCCCAATCATGAATTTGGTGTATGTGTGTGGATAAAATCCACTAACCCCATGTGTTAAGCAACAGGATCCAATTAATCGGCCCATAATAGTTTCGATTAGACTTGTGGGGATTTGGGCCTAGGATGACAAGTAACTAAGAAAAATGTGACCCAAGTTACTCGTTGCCCGCAACGCAAGCAGTTGTCACTTACGTTTAAGTTAACACACAACATTTAACGTGTCTAAATCAAGTAAATGAGAGTTTTTAGAATCGCCAAGATAAACGACACTAACCTGTAAAGTTCGAATTGTCACAATGGGCACACGTAGCATAAAATGTAATGTAAAACAATGTACTATAAGTGTACTATTGAACATAACAAGTATATGATGTGAAAACAGGAAAGCATGAAAGTAACAAGTAGGCACATGTGTTCCACCCCAAAACAGTTTGAAAACAGTAAAAGAGGGGTCTATGTACTCACTTGAGATTGCTTAGTAGTCCTTGAGTAACAACCAAACAATGCTAGAGATCACGGATATCAAACGGCACCTAATATAGGTAACTATGTTAATAAACCGGACCTAAATCGGGGGATCGGATAGAATGAGGGTTCGTAAACCAAACGAGTATAGAGACTCGTGTCATATGGTTTAACAAAGCCTTCATACTAAATGAAACCTAACCTAAGTGCTCACGACCCATTACGACCCGTTTAGGTAGCTTATGCTACTTTGAATCGTCGTTCGCGTGAAACGCGTTCGGACCGCCTAACTAGCCCTATGACAGGTGTTATATGCCTAAACAAGTTACATAATCAGTTATGTGACAAAAGTTTAGGTTACATATGCTTAATTACCAATTATACATGAAAAGGGTATTCTGGTAATTTACCTAAGGCATATAAACTACCTATCATACAACTACTCAAACGATGTGACCATAGGGTATAACCTCGGAAGGTTATTCCCTATACACTATGGTCACCTAAGGTATTTGGTCGGATCCTAATGATCGACCAAATGGGTTGGGTTCGAAGGTATAAGCGATTTATTAGATCGCTTACCCTTACGACCCTAGACAACGTGGTAATCAGTAGGCATAGTCCCAAGGGACTATAACCATCGTGATTACAATCACGTTGCGAAGTTCAAACGAACTTCGCATTGACCATAAACTGGTCAACGCAGAAAGTCAAACAAAGTTTGACTTTCGGACTCGAAAAGCAATAATAGAACGAAGGAACACTTACAAAGGGCCCCCGAATGCTAACCTCGATCCAAGTAGCTCAGGTATGAAACAAAGGTTTCAACTTAGAGCTTCTCAAATCAAGATTCTAGTGGGTTTTTGCAAGTGAAGGCTAGGGGTATTTATAGGATTCGTAGAGCCGTTAAGATCGTTCCTCGTTAACCGTGCTTCAATCTCAACCCTCCACCTCAAAACCCTGGTTTTTGAAAACCATTAGAGCCCATGGTATTGCCCAAAAACCATGTGCAAGGTGAAATGGACCAGATTCAAAGTTTCTGCAAGTTTTCTGCTGTCTGGGGACTGCTTGCGCACCATAACACTCATAGTGTTGAGGTGCGCAAGGACCTAATTTCACAGATTTACACTTTTGGTCCCTGCTAGTGTTTTGAGCTATTTCCGACATGTTTAAAGCCCGTTAACCCCATTTCAAAGCTCTAAAATGAAGTTAAAGTATAGGGAACTTAAAATGTGCTCAAAAATATCTCGGGTGTTGGTTCGTTTGGCCGTACGGTTGTGTTGTTCGGTTAATTACGACGGAATGCGCATAAGCGCGAAAAACGATCCAAATTGCGTGACGAATGGATTTTTCTTATGCCAAACACTAAAATAAAATGTTTTAGTGCTTACATAAATTTTTGGATGTCTGGATGTATTCAGAACGTAAGTTATGCGCGAAAATGCAAACTTGTGCATTTTTTGACGCTTTTAGTCCCTGAATGACCCAGAAGTTTATTTTAGCACACCGAACACCTCAAAGCCTATTTCTAAGGTATGTAAAGGATATTTATGGTATGTTTAACTTATGGTCAATTTCCGGAATGTCTGTTACAGTTCAAATTGGCATACTTTCGCAGTTTGTCAAGTTTAGTCCCTGTAAGCGAATTAATTTATTTTTGCCATACCAAAGCCTTTAAAACTTATTTCTAAGTTATGTAAAGGTTTTTTAAGGTATGTTAAGCCTATTTCACTATTATGGAGTGTTCGTTGGATTAAACTGGTTATATTTACGCATCAGTGCGTGTATAACCTTCCAGAAAGCGATTTAAAGCTTGAAATCGAACAAGAATTGATATGTGCAAATGATACACATATTTTTACAAATCCCAAGTATGAAATACAATATTTCATTGGTCTGACATTTGTTGGATGGTTGAAGTGACACAGGTGTCACATCATAAGGTGTAAGGTGCAAGATTAGAAAGGTTTGGTGCTTGAAGAACTTGAAGGACCTCTTTTGTGTGCTTTTATCCACTCCATATTCTCCATTGTTCTTCCCTAGCTTGAAGCTAGTAGTAAGAATCTTATTAACCTAGTTTACTTCCATTTTTGCTTGGTTAAAAGATATATTAAGTTGAAATAACAAGAACACTAAAAGACTTGAACATGAATCTTGAAACATAAAGCTTTGCATATGATGATATATGGATGGAATGATATTGTTTAGTATGTGAATGATATTTGTTTGTTGATTACTAGAGATGATGATGATAATCATCACATGAAGCTTGCTAGATGATGTTTAAACACTTAATCTAGCAAGTGGGAGGATGATTATATAACAACCTAGAATAATCATCTTCTTGTAAAGACGTGAACTTGATGAATAAATGATTTCTTGGAAAATAATAAACAAAGTAAGCTAGTAAACTTATAGATCTAAGATGTATGAATGGTTTTTCTAAAAGAACCAAGTTTAAAATATGATTTATAGAAGATCATGGTTTTACTTGAACCTACACTATTTTTATTAGAAAAACAAGTGCATAAACACTTATGTAACAAGAAAAATACAAAAGAAATATTTTTAGAAAAAATCATCTTACAAGTTGTAAATGACTAAATCTTTCAAGAATGAGATTTACAAACAAATAACCATGTTTTTAAGGGTAACTAAACCTACTAAATAACATGGTAAGTTACTACAAGTTTTTACAAAACTTCAAGTTCATGATGTAGTGTAATTTACTTGACTTTAACACTCGGTATGTGTTGAATGAGTTGATTATTGATTGTGATGATTTAAAAGAAAATAAACACATGTTTTGAAAACATGGGAAACCTCCATTTTTAGGGGAAACCATGTCAAAATTTTTATAAATTTTGACACTTAGAAAAATATAAGCTTTTGAGAAACTTGTTCCCTAAAAATGTATCTTAAAATATTTACCAAGGTTTCCCTAATTTTTGTGATAAGAAATGATGACTTCTTCAAGATTAAAATTGATATTAAGTATGTATATTTTTGAGAACAATATATATATTTATTGATCACCAAATTTTGTGCTAAGTGTATGTAGTATGTATTACATGTAATAGTGTATTAGGACTTGAAAATACACTAAATACTCCTAAGGAGTGAAAATACAAAAATACACATACAACATGCTTAGACAAATACAAGAGAATATATTTATGAAAATATATTACTTGATAGAATAAATAACTTGGACAAGTTATGAACATGAAATGAAGTTTTGGACAAAATACATAATTCGGGTGAAAAATACAAGAAACTTATATTTATTATTGAGAAAATAATATAAGTAAGGCACATAGTTAAAAATATAAATTATTTTTAACACAAGAACAAATACATAAAAGATGGTGACTTGTACTTGTGCGATACAAGTCTAGTGACTAACGTTAATAAAACACATTTAGGTCACGACGCTAGATAAGCAAATCCGGTGAAGTTTACGACACAGGAACGCAAAGTTGTGAGTTCATGCTCCCCCTTTTCTTTTAACAGTTTTCAGTTTTATAACTTCGGGGGTGAAATATATGTTACAAATGTTACAATGTTTACAAATGGTATGATGGATACAAAAACAAGAAGCACTCTTGGTGATAACTAGTACCAAGTATGATGCATTTTAAGGAATGATACGAGAAATCGTGTCACGAATAGGGTACCATAAGCACTATTAATCGTGTACATACTAAGACCGCAGAACAAAAGGTTAGATCCAATGGGTTTTCGGGCAGCCACACTCTTGGTGAAAACTAGTACCAAGTAGTGCTTTTGTGTCTCCGTCGTGAATCGACAACTAGAAAAATGCCTATGGTTTGGATGCTTCCTATGTCATGTCACATGTTAATGGCCTTGCAACCCATTAACAACCTAGATACATACAAAATACTTGATTTATACAAAAATACTTGATTTATACAAGAATACTTGATTCATACAAGAATACTTGATACATACCATGTTTTTCATACAAAGTATACAAAGTATGCTCCTGGATGTTGTTTATGTTTAACCTTAAATAAAGTTGTAAACTTTCAGACAATGTGTTGTCTCGTGATGTAAACACTTAATCTATGTTTTCAGTAATGTAATGTTTGGCATTTGAAGTTATTTTTATGAGCATGTAGTATGTTTACCAATCGTATGCAATGAAAACCTTTCATGATCAAACCTCGTGCTTCCGCCTAAGAAAGGGGTGTGACAATGACGGCATATAATCTCATCGGTATAGATCCTAGCAAGCTTCTCCACTTTATAATCCTCACGAATAGGAAGAAAGTGAGCTGATTTAGTTAAACGGTCAATGATCACCCAGATACTGTCATGACCAGCAAGTGTACGGGGTAGCTTAGTAATAAAGTCCATAGAAAGACTATCCCACTTCTAAATGGGGATTTTAGGCTGTTCTAAAAGTCCGGAAGGACGCTAATGTTCGGCTTTCACCTTCAAACAGGTAAGGCATTTAGAGATATACACAACAATGTCCCTCTTCATACCAGGCCACCAGTAGGTTGTACGTAAATCATGGTACATTTTTTCAGTGCCTGGATGAATAGAATAACGGGACTTATGAGCTTCGTTCATGATGAGCTCATGCAGGTTGTCGCGGTCTGGAACCCAGATGCGATTTAGGTAATACTGAAGTCCATCGGGCTTAGTTTCGAGCTGCTCGACTCTAGCCCCGAGCACTTCATCGAAGACACTTCCTTCATTAGCTGACGCATACTACGCTTCTCGAATACAAGCATGGAGGTCACTAGAGATACGAATAGCCTTGACATGAGTTTTACGACTAAGGGCGTCGGCCACTACATTCGCCTTGCCAGGATGGTAGCGAATTTCGCAGTCGTAGTTGTTAAGCAATTCCACCCAACGTCTCTGTCGCATATTCAGTTCTTTTTGGTTAAAGATATGTTAAAGTCTCCTATGGTTGGTGAATACCACACACTTTGTACCATAAAGGTAGTGTCGCCAGATCTTTAACGCAAAAATAACCGCACCAAGCTCCAGATCGTGAGTAGTATAGTTTTTCTCATGCACTTTGAGTTGATGAGAGGCATATGCAATGACCTTGTCCCGCTGCATGAGCACACAACCCAATCCCCGGTTCGAGGCATCACAATACACCACAAAATTGTCATTTCCATCTGGTAGGGTTAAAACAGGGGCGTTGCACAACAGGTGCTTGAGGGTTTGAAAGGACTCCTCTTGTTCGGGACCCCAAACAAAAGGTTTCTCCTTTTGTGTTAGAGTTGTAAGAGGAACAGCGATTTTAGAAAAATCCACGATGAACCAATGGTAATACCCCGCCAATCCTAGAAAAGAACGAATCTCGGACACGGATTTAGGCGTACACCAATTCTTCACTGCCTCGATCTTAGAAGGGTCAACATGAATACCCTGACTACTAACAATATGACCAAGAAATTGCACTTCATCAATCCAAAATTCACACTTAGAAAATTTAGCATATAGGCGCTCACCACGTAAAAGTTCGAGCATAAGACGTAGATGACGAGCATGATCCGCTTTAGACTTAGAATAAATAAGAATATCATCAATAAAGACTATAACGAAACAATCCAAATAGGGTTTACAAACACGGTTCATAAGGTCCATGAACACTGTAGGTGCGTTAGTCAAGCCAAAAGGCATGACCACAAACTCGTAGTGCCCATATCGAGTACGAAACGCAGTTTTAGGAATATCATCTTCGAGAACACGCAACTGATGATATCCCGAGCGAAGATCAATCTTAGAGAAACAGGACGCGCCTTGTAGTTGGTCAAACAATTCATGAATGCGAGGTAGAGGGTAACGATTCTTCACGGTCAGCTTATTAAGTTCACGGTAGTCGATACACATACGAAACGATCCATCCTTCTTCTTGACAAATAGTATGGGAGCACCCCACGGGGAGGTACTTGGACGAATAAAGCCCTTATCGAGTAATTCCTGTAGTTGACTAGATAACTCTTGCATCTCGGAAGCTGCAACACACTAAGGAACTCTGGCGACAGGAGTCGCACCAGGTACAAGATCAATACAAAAGTCGACAGATCTAGGAGGAGGAAGACCGGGTAAATCCTCAGGAAAGACATTAGGGAAATCACACACAACTGGAACATCGTTTAAGTTATTCCCCTTGCCCTTTTGTTCCACCACGTGGGTTAAGAAGGCAGGGTTCTGTTTACGTAAACTTCTGCTCACTTGTGTGCATGACATCAGCCTTAGTCCTTTCGAAGGTCGGTCTCCGTATACATGCAAAAGATCACCAGACGGAAGAGGTAGACGAACAAGCTTCTCATGACAAACAATTTCGGCATGATTCTTACGCAACCAATCCATACCGATAATGACATCAAAACTACCCAAACGCATGGGTATAAGATCAATAGAGAAAACGTGATCGTTAAGAATCAAGGAACAATCACGCATGATAGAATTAACAAGAATCGACTTACCATTTGCGACCTCAACAGAGAACGACTCGGGTAACTTAGAACGTGTACAATTTATCAAAGACTCAAATTCCACGGACACAAAGCTTTTATCGGTACCAGTATCAAATAGGATCGAAGCATAAAGGTTATTAACGAGAAACATACCATTCACCACGTCATTGTTGTTGCGGGCCTGATTAGCATTGAGATTGAATGCTCATCCATGAGCGGCTGCTTGTTGATCTTGGTTCAGCTGAGGACACTGGTTACGGAGGTGTGTAGTATCTCCACACTTGTAGCATGCACGAACAGCATTGATTGGCTTTAGATTCTGCAGAGGGGCTAGAGGTGCAGGTAGAGCTGCCTGAGCTGCTTGAACTGGGACTTGCTGAACTGGAGCAGGATTAGCTTGACAACAGTAGGGTGTCGTGTGACCGTAGCGATTGTAGTTGGTGCACAGACGACATGCAGAAGCAGAAGGATGATGAAAGTTGCAAGTTGCGCACTTGGGATAAGACCCAGTGTATTGCTTCTTCGCTTCAGGGGCAGCAGGGTTAGTAGCAGCAGGAGTAGGAGCAGGCTTAGCAGCAGGGTTAGCAGTAGGGACAATAGCATTACATCCCGAACCCTAAGACTTCCTTTTCTTATTCTTGCTGCCACTTGGCTGCTGGGTAACCTGGTTAGCAGACTTTGAAGTAGCAGGAGTAGCAAATTGCTTATCACGCACATGGTTGTTGTTCAAACTTGCTGCCAAACGATAGAGTTCTTCAATAGTTCCAAGTTGGGCTGCCTCAATGGAATCACGCATAGCTGGGGGTAGACCGTTGATGTACTTGGTTATCATTCGCTTAGGAGTCGAAACCAGGTGAGGAACGATAAGACTAAGCTGCTTAAATCGAGTAGTATAAGCCAGGTTATCATCACCAACCTTCTTCAAATGCCAAAACTCTTCTTCAAGCTTCAATTGTTCATGAGGAGGGCAGAACTCAAGCATCATGAGTTCACGCACCTCAGCCCATGGAAGAGCATAGGCTTCTTCGTTAGTACGGATGTTCCTCCCATTCGACCACCACTCCAACGCTCTGCCTTGGAACATTCCAGTCGCACTCCTAGTTTTCAAATGATATGGGCACTCGTTGTTAATGAAGGTAACTTCGATGCTGTCGAACCACTCGAGCATAGCAGTCACCCAATCACTGCCCGTGAAAGGCTTAGGGTTGAAGGAGATGAAATGTTTGTAGTTGAATTTAGTAGGCTTTTGCTTCTCGGCCTTGGAGTCCACAGAGGATGGAGGAGTGTTCGATCCTTGAAGCTCAGTGACGATTCTTGGCATGACTCGAGCAATCTGGTCGGCCATGAAAGACATCATCTTCTTCTGAGACTTCTCTCTGGATCTTCTGAGAGTGTCAGATGTTCTACGAGCAGACATCTACAGATCCGATAGGAAGGATCGTATAAGTCTAAATCAACACAGGTTATCAAAGATTACGCATGCTAGACTAAGACTCAAGTCTTGCAAGATTATCATAGACAACGCAAACCCACGACCTTTGCATGGCGCGTTGTACAGAGCTTGGCAACAAGTCAAAAACGCTTATATATAGGAAGTACCAGCGGCGTATCTACCACGCTTCGGGCACATCGCTTCCACCCCGTACTCGGCGTCATGTTACGTGTCGCCATCTCCAAACAACACTCTTATCATGCACATAGACTAACTCGATAGATTTCAATAGATTAATCACCACAACTCACGACCCCCACATGGCATGTTGTACGAAGCTCGACAGCATGCCAGGAGCGCTTATATATAGGAAGTACCAGCGGCGTATCCACCACCCTTTGGACACAATACTTTTACCTCGTACTCGATGTCATGCTACATGTCGTAATCCACAATCATCATAGATTAACTTAGATTTCCATAGATTTCAAATAGACTTCAAATAGTCTTCCACAAATTCAATAGGCTTTAAAAGACTCTAATAGATTCGATAGATTTCATTAGATTCCAATAGTTTGCCATAGATTTCAATAGACTTCCCAAAGACTTTAATAGATTCACGTAGTTTAGTGTTAACAACTCCCAATCAACCAAATCGCGTATGGCACGTATTACGAAAGTTCGGTAACGTGACAGAAGCACTTATATATAGGAAGTACCAACAGCGTATCCACCATGCTTCGATCACGCCACGTCCCTCCCGTCATCGGTGTCATATTTTTCCAACCACAACTTTAAAATTTCACTCATATATTTGAACAAATAGATTTACAACATAGATTAAACCAACTAGGTTTCACAACTTCAATCCGAGCCTACAAAACTATGAACTTTACTTAGCGCGTGGTACGAAGAGTAGATAACATGCCAGAAACACTTATATATAGGAAGTACCATCGGCGTATCCACCATGTTTCGGACATGTCACTTTCCCCCTCGTCTTTGGCGCTAGGATACGTTTCGTATTTTGTTTCTCAATCACACATACGTAGTTTACACATAGATTTTAACTAGAGTACACGGTAGATATCTCGTAGATTTCACATAGAATGCACGAATAGACCTTCCATAGTTTCAGAAATCAATAACAGACACTAAGTTTTGCATGGAACTTGGTACGAAAGTTGGTAATCACATCAGAAACACTTATATATAGGAAGTACCAGCGGCGTATCCACCATGTTTCGGACACGTCACTTTACCCTCGTACTCCATGCCATGTTACGTCTAGTGCCTTGCAAACACATTATCACATAGATTGGTCAGATGAAGTAACTCTTCATAAATTTAGTTCAATCTAAGATTAGAATTAATGTTTTAGATTGCGGACACGCGTGCGAGTAGTGTAAAAGTATGAAAAAACGAACAAAGAATCGAGCTTAAAACCACATGCATAAAATCGTGACAACATAAAAGAAAGGTAAGCTTTAAAACATAGGATTGTTTCGGGTAGAGGAACGGTGACTAACCAAAGTGATTCAAACTCCTTTCGAATTGAGGTAACGTGTCTTGGCTTACTTAGGCGAATATGTCATCGATGTTAGGCCTACAATATTCGTCCTTTTTGCCAATTCACGTTCCTAATTGATCGGAAGTCACGAGACTTTGGCGAGACATAAAAATCAAGGAGTGGGACTAGTTATCAAGGTCTGAGTTTCACCTCTAACTTGACAACATCGTACCCCAAATAGCGTTGGTACTTATCCGTAGATAAGACCTAATAGAGTAATAAGGAGATTTCCCATCAAGGTTTGGATGTCACTCCTAACTTGAGGGCAAATCTCGTGCGAAAATACGAACACTGATTAACAGCGTTCTCAAATATTTAGTGTATATTGTGTTAGCCTTAGGAAAGGCTTGTAAGTTTAGCGGGAATATATGTTGCTAGGAAGCAGATACGATATAATGCATAAGTCTTAAACAACAAATAAGAGTTAAAGATTCCTAGAACTATAGACTAGGGCAAGTATTCCTACTTATCCTAATTCCCTATAGTTATGGCTCTGATACCAATCTGTCACACCCCAACCGATGGCGGAAACATCGGGGTCCGAGCACTAAGCATTCAGATTGCTCATGAGATTTCCACAACACTATTGTTTCAATAAAGATTAATTGATTTCATGCAAATGTCAACAATCGTCATCACAAGTATCACCTTACAACCAAATCATAAATTGTTTAAATTGTTCATAAGACTAAATTAACTAGGCGACGTTTCTAGGCATTTCCTAGCTTGATTCCCATAAGTTCCGACGCATCCTATTAGCCTGCAACATGTATTAAAATATCAATACAAAAGTATTGGCAAGTATACAAGTTTGATATATAGAATAATAGATTAAAACAACTCATATCCACAATGTAAGCAATAATAGTTTCAGCCGTGCTAGTGTCGCAGTCCACGCAGTGATAGCCCAAGTATCCTGATGCTTTAGTGTTTACCCAAGACTCAAGGTAAACTAGAATCCTCCTAACAATACCCCCCGAGAATAATGGGAGAGGTGCATCTCCTATAGCACTACTATTGTTAAGGCGGAACTACACACCCTGGATTAAACGTCACATAGCACAAATAGAATACTAGAATACACAAGTTTCACATACACATAGGATAGAGTTTAGGTTTCAAAAGATTCAAGTATTGTAGTTTGTAGAATACATGTTACACCCTAAAGTTTAAAGTAAAAAGGAGATCGAGTATACTCACAGTGATTGCTTAACAGTCGCAACTGTTATTGGATCAAAGGGAGCTCTTTTAGAATTAGCCTGATTAGATTACAATAGGATAAGAGTCGAGATTGAATAAAGCGTTGGACATTGTCACTGGGTTGGATAGTTGTCCGATCGGATGGCTATCCAATTGGATTGCCAGTTGATCCTGGTGACCTAGTGTGAACAAAGGGCTGTCCGATCGGACGGCTGTCTGATCGGGTGACCTAGTATGATGGTGGAATGAATGACTGTCCGATCGGACTACTGTCCGATCATGTGGTCATCCGATCCTCGTGACAGTTGTTCAAGAACATAGTATTACAGGTTCTGGTTACCTCAATTGGGTGGCACCTTGATCGGGCGGCTGTCCGATCGAGTTGTCACTTGATCAAGGTTCCCAATGTTTCCAAGTTTCTGAAAAGTTTCTAAGTATAGGGAAGTTTCAAGGCTCAAGGACAAGTGTCACTTGATAGGGTGGTTATCCGATCGGACTGCTGTCTGATCGGGTTGCCGCTCGGTCGGGCGACCCATGTTCTCATTTTGTAAAAATTTTCTAAGTTTCTAGTTTAATGGTGACAGTACGACGCGTATTGAGACAATGGTAAACCTATCAGCACACAAGCGTTCTGATCGGGTGGGAATCACCCCTGCCCGGTCAGTCGTCTGTCTGTAACAAGTTTATGTCAAAATCCTTTCCGTGCTCGTCTTAACTGGTAATAACCCAGATCAACACCAACTCTAGAATATTCACCAGATCTATAGTTAGTTTAGACCAGGTTTCCACCGATTAAAGTGAAAGTTTGAGAAAAACAGATGAAGAAAATCAAGTTTTATATGAAAAAGTCCAGTTTTAGCTTAGATTTAGAGTGAAAACGCATGAAATACCTTAGATCTGATCTAGATCTTGCTCAGAATGACCTTATATGGCAGTTTGTACAAACTTCCATGATGACATCACCCTTGAGAACTCAGATCCAAGAGATTTCACGGTGAAAAGTGTGATTTCAAGTGAGAATCACATAGAGGATGAAGTGAAGATCAAGAAAGTACAAGGATCTAGCTGAAAACGTACCGGAATCGATGAGAAAATGAAGAAATAGGGTGTTTGTGCGTCTGAGTCGAGTAGGGTTATCACATCAGTGAAGGAATGATGTGACAGCTCCTATTTGTAGTGTGAAAGTGTGAGAGAAAGGTAAGGGGCGCTTGGGTCGAGTGGTAGTCCGATCGGACAGTCGTCCTATCGGGTGGTAATCCGATCGGGTGGTAGTCCAATCGGACTGCTGTCCGATCGGATTGCCACTCTGGCCAATCCAACCTTTTCGCGTTTCCACCTTTGTTTCGTTTTTGCGAGTTAGATTAAGCGTTGCTATTAGTAAGTAATAGAATAACTAGACTACATCATAAACGCCCAAAGTTCACGAGGTTAATAGATTCTGCCAGTGACGAGGCTCTAGTCTCTCGTTCAACCAAGAATCAAGTTTCACGAGTCTAAAGAGTCAAGCACCAAAGTATATAGATTTAGGCATTTCAAATCATTGATTTAGACATTCCAACATAGATTTAGACATTTCAAATATAGAATTTAGGCATTTCAATCACATAGATATAGACATTCCAAAGATATAGACATTCCACACGTAGACTTAGGCATCTCAAGTATATAACATAGACTTCCACATAGATTAGGGGCTAAAATGACAAATAGACAAACTTCAGGGACTAATCTTGACAAGATCCTAAAGTTTAGGGACGTTGGGTGTTACAACGAGAGTCTTTGTGCATTGCACGAGTGAGAATGGGTCGAGCCCAAAAAAGTCTTTGTAAGCAGGACCAACCCGTCCTCTTACTTGTACACAAGTTGAAAACGTTACCGAAGTTTGTAAATCCATGTATTTGTGAGTTTGCATCAAATAGATCTTAAAAACATTTGAAAATCCGAGTATCAAAAGTTGGTATGTAAGCGTCTATAAACCTAATGATCAATACTGTGTAGCTAGGACATTAATATGTGTGCCGACATAGGAAGCACTCAACCCGGTAGACGATTTTAAGTGCTGATTTACCTCGACTGGGACACAAAAACACTCTAAGTGGTCTCACAAGGACCGGTGAGTGGGCCTCACCCGTACTCGATAGATCTACCCCTTTTGTTCCTTGGTCCTTAAAAGGATTAATGGTGCCTAAGTTAGCACCTATTCACACGTGATCCGAGAATTCATTCCATAGCTTAACCATACGCTAGTTAACATGTATTTCAAAAGAAAAAGGGGGACATAAACCCATTGGTTTGTCTCATTATTCGTAAGCAGACCAACCTAATCCCGTTGTTGTAAATAGGACAATCCCGTCACTTGTCATGAAAATCATGCACGTTTCGAAAATACGCGTGTGTTTTGTAAACCGGTATGTTTAGCATAAACCTTTCGTAAACCATTTGAGTTCGTTGAAATTCCTTTGTAATGTGGTTTGGAAATACGAGTTTTCGTTCATTGAAATATTGAATGTTTTTGCAAAACTTGCATGTCTTTTCACCCCCGAAAACATTTATAAAAATGTAAAACCGTAAAAAGTGGGGATTATGAACTCACCTCGATATCCTTGTGCAAAGCTAGCTTAACGTGATTCCATAGTGCCGTTCCAAGAATGTGAATTCGCTAGCATGCAATCTACGACATTCATACCAAGGAATACTTATAAGTTTCTAAACAACACGGCGTAGCTAACTACATGTTCGAGCTCTACCGAATCGTCAACCATTCGATTCTATGAAAGTGTTGTTATTATCTTGTCTCGAATTAACCAATCTATGGTTATTTGATCCCGCTTATAATCGGGATAAAACTAAGTCTTGGAAACGACTTACTTTTCCGAGTGATTTAGAATAGATATATTTATATCTTTAAATATAAACATAACTATATTTACGGAGTCGTGCTAGTCGTCGCGAATAGAAGGCGTAGATTAATAGTAGTACGACTCTTCGTTGCTTTCGTAAGATGAATATATATATATATATATAAAATTCTTGTTGTCGAAACGTGTCGGTTAGTAATGTGTTAAGATCGTGCGATGACACGTCGAACTACGTATGGACGTTCGAAATAAATATAAATAATTATATTTATTTTTATACGATTTTCGAATAAGAAGAATTTGAAATATAAGTTCCGAATTCCGACGTTTGAAATAAATATAAACATTATATTTATCTTATAAGAATACTTGGAATCCCGGCGTTCGAAAATCTCGACGTTTGAAATCTATATAACTAATTATATTCATTTTAGAATAAGTTTCCGCAACTTCGTGGTTTGGAGATAAGTATAAATAATATTCATCTCGTAAAAGTTTCCGAGTTCTAGGCGTTTTGAAATAAATATAAATAATTATGTTTATTTTATATAAGTATTCGAGTTCGTTAACTAGCAATTCGTGTTTTGTCGAAGTGTTGTAACTTCGTTTTATTTGTTATAAAATGTCGCCAAATTTAAGGTACATTTATATTCATTTTATAAGAAAACTCGAACTTCAATAAGTGTTGTTTTTAGAAAAAAATACGTTACGTATTTCAGATTTTTAAAGAAAAACGGACAGAGTTTCCTCTGTTTTTAGGATAACCCCAACAACATAAGTTGTCGTTATAGTTTTCAAAACTCAATAACAATTCAACACAATGTAACAATATAAAATTTTATCGCGTAATAAACTATATCCTAAATATAAAATCTTGTAACAAGATGTTAGTTCGAGCCCGGTTTGCGTATAAATATAAAATCTATAACAAGATAGCAAAATTTCGCGTCGTTTAAAGGTTAACGGGTCTTGCGTTGACCAGTTGACCCAACAGTTGACTGGTATGACCACGTTGACTTGCGTTGACTGACTTTGACCGAGCTTGACTTGTTGACTGACTCGTTTAACTGAGTTGACTCGAAACTTGACCCGTGCCGACTAACTCGAACCACTTGAACTGAACCAAACTGCATACTCCGAAACTGAAACAGATCTGACGCCCATCAAAGGGGTCGTTCCCCACCCCTGAGCTACTTTACCATATTCAGAATTCAAGGGTTTTAATAAATTCCCTACAGTAGTTCGTCTTGGACCAGATTTAGAACCCGAGCCGATGCATGACCTAGGGTTGACTGATATTGACCAAATCAGCTTGGTTTGAACGAGTTAACCCGAACTCGAAGTCTTGAATCTGAGCCAATACCCAAACGGAGTTCCGAAGCCAAAACCCGAGTCAAAACTGAAACATTAATGCCCGGAGAAAGAAAGAAAAAAAATTAACAAATAAAGCATAACCGAGCTCACTGGAGCTTTATTGGAACCATGTACGTTTGAACCACCGTCACTGACTCAAACTCGAACCCAAATCAGACCCAAATGGTCTCCGTCGTGTCCCGTCGTGGAACCGAGCACCACCATCAGCCATCGTCGTCTTTATCATCATCGGCATCATCAGAAAAGAAAAACGAGGGGGGTTGCCGCCGTGGGAGGTCGCCGGAGGTCGGCTGACTTCTTTCACAGCTCACCTGATCTCCCTCTCTCTCTTGCATCTCTCTCTTTCTCTCTTTCCCCCATTTTCTTCTCATCGCCGCCGCACACGGCGGCTTTCTTCCTCGTTTTGGTTTTCTGAACTGCGAGTGAGAGTGTTTGACGAGGAGGGGAATAAAGGGTGAGAGGAAGATGCTTTGTGGGTGTGTGTGTGGCCGAACAACGGCACAGGCCAGCTGGATTTTGCTCCGGTCACCAGAGTTCAGTCGAGAGGAAGAGAGACAGGGGGTGCGGCTGAAGGGAAAAGAAAAGATTAGGGTTTTTGAATTTATAAAGGGGTTTTTATATTAGATTCTTAAGTGGTCTTGGGCCTGATGTGTGTAAAATGCAACATATAAATTACATCAAATGAGGCATAAAACTAAGCCTTTTTAGTACTAATGTTGGAAAAAGTGTGTTTTTGTCTTCCTTTTGTATTTTCAGGATTAAATGAGCGTAAATGAACAAAAGAAGCAAAAATACAGCTAAATCTAACATAAATACAAGAAGAGGAATAAATGTGGCATGCCTGACCCCTAGACAGCATCTTCCCAAGCAAAAACAAGAGATCAGAAGGCTGAACACACCCCGTGCCCAGCGGACACGGGGGCGTGCCCAAGTGTCTGCAGAAAAGACACAATTGTAGAAGCTTCTATTCCCAACACAGGGTCGTGCCCAGCTCGACACGGGGCCGTGGTCAATGCTAAGATTCGCAGAATCCAAGCAAATCTTGATAGTACAGATACGCTTCTGCACACGGGGCCATGCCCAGTGGACACGGGGGTATGGTCAACTAATGCAGACAAACTGCAATTAATGAAGAAAGAGAAAGTGGATGGACACGGGGCCGTGCTCAATGGACACGGGGCCGTGTCCGGGCTTCTGTGCAGGCTATAAATAGAGGTGCTTGGTTCACTTCAAAGGCATCCCTTGGCAAACCACCTCTCTCACACTTCACCCACACTCCACCACCATCACAACCCACATCCACCACCATCATCCATCATAGAGTGTGTGTAGTAGTCTGGGGATTCAAGATTGATAGTAAGAGTTCTTGACAATCAAAGGCCAAGTTTTCCTAAGTCTCTTACATCACTTGGTGAAGACAAGCATTTAGTGTAATACTTTTGTTTTTTAATCTTTTTGCACTTTTTATTTGGTTTTGTATTAATAGGTGAAACTTCCTTATCATTTGTCCGTGGTGTCTTGGCGTTATTTTACTATCTATATAAAATAAAAGATTTACACCATTCATATCTCTACGGTCTATATAGAGATATGTTGGCTACCTGATCGGGGGTTAAGGGAATGGTTTGGTAAGGTTCTTGCCTTGTTTAGTGTATGGATCCTGCAAGGACCTGGGTCAAGCTTACTAGGACCTCCTTCAATACCCACTGGTATTGGATGGCGGGGGTGCGAATGGCTTGATCCCCTCATAAGTAAACTACTATTATTACATTAACCCGGCTACTTGGGATTGTATCCCTGCTGACTCAAACCACTTAGCCGAGGGTAACGTCACCTTCAAAAGAGGGGCCTACCACATTACGCATTAATAACTTAATTAATTATCTTTCAATAATCCAACCCTTTAGGATTGTATCCTTGCTGACTCAAACTACTGGGTTGAGGGTAACGTCACCTTCAAAAGAGGGGCCTACTACTATAACTAAGATAATCTCTTAAAAAGTGCAAAAGTGCGGAAAACATCAAAGGTTACACTAAAGGCGAGTCGGATCCAAGTCATTCATCTTGTCTATCTGTTTTTATTTTATTTTTATTTTCAGCATTTTTAGTTTTTGTTTTCTTGTTTAAAATCTTTTTCTAAATTTTTGATTTGATTAGACGTTGAGGATAAACCGGTACTAAAAGCTCTTGTGTCCTTGGACGACCTCGGTATCTTACGAACGCTATACTACGCTCACGATGGGTGCACTTGCTAATATGTGTGTTTAGTGTTAGTAAAATATCGTGTTTTATAAATTTAATACTTGACTAAAGTGTTAAAAAGGGCTTAAAATATACATAAAAATATATAACACCTAACGCACATCAAGTTTTTGGCGCCGCTGCCGGGGACACAAGGATTTTAAGAAAGCTTAAAATCGACGGCCTAATCAGTTTTTCAAAACCTTTTTAAAATGCGCGCACATTTTCTGCATTTTAGTTAGTTTTTGCATTTACAGTAGACTGAACACGAGCCGTGTTCACTAAACACGGGGCCGTGCTGCACATTTTTTTCAAAACTCCCAGATAAAGAGTCTGAACACGGGGTCGTGCTCATTGAACACGCCCCCGTGCTGCACAAAATCAGTCACTTTTATTAAAACGCCCAGATATATAACCTAAACACGGGCCGTGCTCATTGAACACGGGGCCGTGTCCAACCTCTGTTCCCATTTTTATTATTGTTTTCTGGTCCCGAGACTCTGTGGTGGTCTGCTGAGTGATTCTTATGGATCAATACTCAAGAGATTACAACTACCACTATGAGGAAGATGATTATAGGGAAGACTATTGCACCATTTGTGGTAACCCTCACTCGGTACAATATTGTGACCTCTTTACACCATCCACTTCATACACCTACTATGAGGAGCCCAGGTACGAGCCGTCCACTTCATATACATCCTATGAAGACCTAAGGTATGAACCTTCTCCCTCATATTCATATCTTGATGAACCAAGGTATGAGCCTTCATACTCATACTTTGAGGAGCCAAGATATGAGCCTTCACCTTCATATGCTAACTATGAGGAACCATGGCGTGAACAACCCACCTCATATGAGTATTATGAAGAACAAAGTTCGACCCTTATCCATCATATACTTACAATGAGGAACAATGGTGTGAACCATTTACCTCATATGAGTATTATGAGGAACCGAGGATCGAACTTCCGACTTCAAGCTTTGATGATACTTATTCAACTCAATTTAACGAACCACCAACTATTTCACCTGTAGCCGAAAAGATAATAGAACACCTTAAAACTATCGAGCGCTATATAAAAGAAGCCCGCGCAAGGGAAGAGGAGTCCCACGCAAGGGAAGATTTAACTTGTAATAAAGAAGAGATAGTTGAAAAGGTAAAAATGGAAGAACAAGTAAGTGAAAAACCGACACATGAGTTAAACAACGAAAAAGGTGAGTCCGACAACGTTAAAATTCAAGAAGAGTCTAATTTTAAAGAAATTAATCTCTTGTCACCTTCTTTCGAAAATCATTGTTTAGTACCCACTCATGCTAAGTTTTTAAAAGAGTTAAACACTAACACTAAAATTGACGAAACGGTAAGCATTAAGTTAACAAATGATCAAACTACGCTAATAAAAGAAGATCCATTTGAAATTAACATTACACCGGTTCCATGTTTTTTTCAAAATTTCTTTATTAGTAATATTACTATTGATAAAGATCTTTGTGTTAATATAATGGCAAACTACATTTTTGAAAAATTAAGTATTGGTGATTTTTCTCCACTTCAAATACCCATTTTTCTATCTAATCGGAAAATAATAAAATCAATAGGGGTAGTTGAGGATGTGTTGGTCCAAACAAATCAAATGGTAATCCCAACCGACTTCGTCATTCTTGATGACGCTCCACTAGTGTTGGGACGACCTTTTGTAAAGACTCACGAAGCTTTGAAAAATCGGAAGTATAACAATTTACCCATTCAATTAGGGGCATTCAAAAAAAGTGTCGATCTTGAGCGTTCAATGAAATATCCATTCGGCAATGATGACCCCCTAATTGAAGATGAAGCTGAACCACCCGATACAAGAGAAGAAATTGACCACTTTGTTGAAGAAGAGGTCGCCATAGAACAAACCTTTGTGGTTCTTGACCGAAATGAGCAGCCAAATAAGGAGTCTCCTAAAGACCCACCTCTTGAGCTCAAAGAACTTCCAAAAGGTTTGGAATATGCTTTTCTAGACAAAGATGGTAAATTACCTGTAATTATTTCATCAAAATTAACTAGTTTAGAAAAAGAAAAACTTATCACACTTTTGAAAAAACACAAAAACGCGATCACTTGGAAGCTTGTAGATATTAAAGGAATAAGTCCTTCCATGTGCACGCACAAAATTTTAATGAATGATGACTATAAATCAGTAATACAACCACAACGTAGAGTAAATCCAAATGTCCAAGAAGTGGTTAAAAACGAAGTCATCAAATTACTTGACGCCAGACTCATTTACCCAATCTCCGATAGTCCTTAGGTAAGTCCCGTCCAAGTAGTTCTAAAGAAAGGAGGTAGTCAATGCACCTATCATGATAGCGCCTGATTGGAAATTACCTTTCGAAATCATGTGTGATGCAAGTGACTTTGCAGTTGGAGCTGTCTTAGGACAAAGAAAAGATAAGCATTTTCACCTAATTTATTACGCTAGTAAACCACTTAATGATGCACAAGAAAATTACACAACAACATAAAAGAAATTACTAGCCGTAGTATTTGCTTTTGATAAATTTCGTTCTTATCTTGTTCTTTCTAAAACAATAGTTTATACAGATCATGCAGCCATTCGATATCTCTTTAAGAAACAAGATGCTAAAACACGATTGATTCGGTGGATTCTACTCCTCCAAGAGTTTGATATTGAAATAAAAGACAAAAGAGGAGCAGAAAACACCGCAGCAGATCATTTTTCCCGCTTGGAAGATCCAGCTTTGGAGGCAACCAGGGACGAACTAATCAATGAAAAGTTCCAAACGGAGTCCCTAGAAATGGTGGAATATCGAGAAGAGCCATGGTACGCCGACTATGCTAACTACCTAGCTAGCTAGCGGTATAGTCTCAAAAGGATGGCCACATCATCAAAGAAAAAAATTCTTTGCTGATGTAAAGCATTATTTTTGGGAATATCCTTATCTTTTCAAAATGTGTGCCGATCAACTCATCTGTCGATGCGTACATGGTAGTGAAGCAAGAAGAATTCTTCGCCATTGTCATGAAGGTCCATACGGAGGACATCATGGTGCCACTAGTACCGCACGAAAGGTATTTGATTCAGGATTTTATTGGCCAACCATTTACAAAGATGCCCAAAGTCATATGAAGACATGTGACGCTTGCCAAAGATCAGGTAATATTTCTTCCAAAAATGAAATGCCACAAAATGGCATTCTTGTTTGTGAAATTTTTTATGTGTGGGGACTCGACTTTATGGGACCTTTCCCACCGTCAAAAGGAAACAAATATATACTTGTGGCGGTAGATTACTTGTCTAAATGGGCCGAGCCTGAGGCACTTCCAACAAACGATGGAAGAGTCGTGGTAAGATTTCTGAAAAAAATTATTCTCTCGTTTTGGAACACCAAAAGCATTAATAAGTGATAGAGGTACCCATTTTTGTAACCATCAACTTGAAAAAAATTCTAACAAGGTATGGGGTCTATCACCAGGTCTCAACAGCATATCACCCTCAAACAAACGGACAAGCCGAAGTGACTAATCGAGGTTAAAAAAAGAATACTTGAAAAAACCGTATGGTTAAATAAAAAAGAATGGGCCGATAAATTAGACGATGCTTTATGGGCTTTTCGAACTACTTATAAAACAACAATAGGTACAACCCCATATAAGCTTGTCTATGGAAAAAGTTGTCATTTGCCGGTAGAGATAGCACATAAAGCCTACTGGTCAATTAGAAACGTAAACTTAGACTTAGAAATTGCCGGTAAAAATTGATTTTGTCAATTAAATGAATTAGACGAATTAAGAAATCATGCATACTCTAACTCCGAAATTTATAAGGAAAGAATGAAAAATTTGCATGATAAACACATTAAACCTAATGAATTTCGGGTAGGAGATCAAGTTCATTTGTTTAATTCATGACTTCGATTATTCCTTGGTAAATTAAAGTCTAGATGGTCAGGACCTTTTTCCATAACCCATATTTTCCCACACGGTGCAGTTGAAATTAAATCTCGGAATGGAATTCCATTCAAAGTCAATGGCCAACGGCTAAAGCTCTATCAAGGATTTATTAAGGATGAAGAGGAGGAAATCTCGCTTCAAGCGGCCGAAGAATGAAACGAAGGTTTGAGCATCAACATCATATCTTGAAAGTTACGAACATCGGGAAAGCGTCTAAATCGATAAGATTTCTAAAACCAAAGCTGCAAAAAAATGGGTCATTCACACGTGCACTTCTTAAAAAAAATTAGAAATTGCCCGCCCACGGGGCCGTGTCCAGCGGACACGGGGCCGTGTTCGCGTAACCGACGGGGATAAAACCCCTTTTCTAGTCAGTTCTTCATTCCACATGACCCGTTTCCACGCATTTTCTCTGGTTTCACCGGAAATTCCTGTAGATTTCAACGTTCCCCCGACTTCTAACAACGTCAAGGTATGATTCTATCATCATAATTAGTTAGTTTAAGCACTTGCATGTAGTTTATCATCAAAAATTTGGGGAAAAATCTAGGGTTCTTCAACTTGAACCGAATCAAACCTCAAATTTTTGCTTAGATCTGTTAGCATTAGTATAGGTACATGTTATAGGAAGTAAATCAACTTGTATTGTTTGTAGATTTGCCCAATTTCTCACAAAAACCCCAAACCCTTGTTTTTGAACCGAAAAAGATGAAATTGAAGGGGTAAACGGTTTGTGATGGGAAAAACGGCACTTGGGGTTTCATTTTCGGGGAAAACCGCTATAGGATCGTTGTTGGACCCAAACGAGTCAATCAGAAGAGCTTTAAATCCGATTCAAAGGCGGAATCAGTGAAATGGACTTGAAAACAGCTTGATACTCTTAAATCTGTCACTTTGATTGATTATAACACTAATTACAACCTGAACAGATTTCGGTAGCACTTCGTTACAAATCCTGAAGTGTTACCAAATGAATCAACAAGTGCCCTATATATAGTGGTTGGGTTTCTCTTGAAGCTGACCATGACAAGTTCAAACGAAACCTGTCTGATCTGGTTTCCCTTGAACATGTCACATGTCACTTTCAAAGGGAACCTCATGTAAACCCACTAAACTTTGTTTCTTGCACCTCGGACACCGATAATCCTATCCTATCATATTACATGATACAAGACGAAGTCAATAGACGTATTGCACTAACAGACTCCCCCTCGGATATTGACGAAGTCTTCAGTGACTATTCTTCATCATGACCTATCTTCAGTCTTGATCATTCTGCCTTCTCATCCAAGTTGTAACATTATAAGCATCCAATAATCATTATCTTCTCCATCAGCTTCAGGCTCCCCCTTTCGTCAAGCTTGCGTGCTTTGGGATCGTCACCTAGCTTTCCATCTACAAGCTCCCTCTTGCTTCAAGCTTGTCTTCAGACTCCCCCTTAGACTCTGCTCTCGGGGATCGTAATCTGGACTATCTGCAACCACTCATACGTTTATAAGTAACAATATTTAGAACATCTAGGAATCGTAACCTGACTCTAAAACACTCTCTCTATCAACAATCTTTACAGATATGGCAATGTCTAATATCCAAAATCCTCACAGAAAATCATCCAAGTCCAAACTAATGACCTTGGAGATATCACAAACTGTTTTTGAAATTTTAATTTTTAATTCAAGTTTCAAATTAATGAACTTGTTTATTTTCAGAAACACAATCAGCATACTTAGATTTTGAAACTCAACACTCAGACATCGGTTGTCGAAAATAAAGCAGAATCAAAAATCTTTTTGTATTTTTCTGAAAAATATGAAGCAGTAAAGAAATATGTACAAACATATTTACAGACAATATTTTTGTTTGAGTATGCGTTAGAGGATCATATCAGTTTCTGACAAATCACAAGTACCATTGAGCTTAGTTACACAATAAGAATTAAACAATTCACTTAGATTGTCGATATATTGATCCACTTAAATTTTCACACAAAGTTCAACTGATTCAGGATACGAATTAGATGTATTAAGAACTTAAACCCATTCATGTGTCCCACCTTTTGAATATACTCCCGTATCCAGATCCCAATATTCAGTCTTACAGGTAATTATAACACAAATGATATCTGTAAGGGGTTAATAAATTATGAAGAATCATGAGAGCTCAGGTCAGAACTACCGTTCAGCAGAGAGATCATGACTCAACTTGTAGGTGTGTCCCCTTCAGAGGATCTTTTTTACAACAGCGTTTCTAAGCAATTTTATTGTCTTATCATATATGCTGAGGGTGATGCTATGTTTCAAGCATTGCGGAAAGTATTATTCGAGGACTAGGTCAGAACTTCCATTCAGCAGAAGTCCTGGAATAATACCCCAGATATCAATTGAGTATAAAGCCTAGTATATCAGAAAAAGGGACCTTTCAAATGAGATTTCAGGGGTTACCTATATATCCAAGTAGTGTTCCCCACGAAATAAGCAAGTGTATGAATTTAGGTTTATATCCCGAAAAAGTTTACTAAGTGTATAATAATCTACCGACACATCCACGGTGAGATCGTTTAACACATTTAAACTTTCCATTTCTTTAGCGTACTGTAACTGTCTACTGATGTACTATCATTTCCTCTTTTTACGCAAAAACTCAATTTTCAATTTTATCATGTTTTTTACTTTTTCAAATTTTCAAATGTTTTTGGATTTTCTGACAATTTTTCTCCCCCTAAAATGCAAAACCATTTAAAGAAAATTTGACAACCAACACTGATAGCTTTGTCTCGCCATCCATTTTCTGCTTCACATGTCCTGATTTGCAGAAAATATAACGTACCCCCATGATTTACAACACATTGATATTTTACAGTTTGAAAACCGTTTTTCAATCTGATGAAAGTAATCATGTTTGTTCAGCCGTGAAGGTTTCGGCGTATTCAATCAGAACTCCCCTTACAACAAACTATTTTCCCATAATGATTTCAAAACACTTAAGTTTGTTTTAATCAGAATGGTTTTTCCGGAAAAAAATTAGTTTGTTTACCCATCACTTGTGGGTTCGGGGTCATCTCATCACCTTGTTCTCTTTTAACCATTTTGAAAATTTAACATTATTAGATCAAACACCACTATCACTTGTAGAAAATCAAGTACAACTTAATGTCCTTGATTAACCACTTGTAAGACGAAATATCACAGTTACCATCCTGTGAATTTCTCAAGAATGATGCCGATACCTGCTTCACACTTACCAACCTGGAAGCTCCGGCAAGTCAGATTTTTCTATTTGAAAAGTTTCACCCAGGCCTGACTGTCCTTGGGTGTATTTTGAGCTTTTCTCTTTTCTTCATAAAATTATTTTACTCCTTTTTCCTTACCATCAGCCATCTTACTAAAAATATGTTTAACATTACTATTTAACATTTTTTCAGCATCAACACCTTTTGATTTTAGGTTTGCAGCTTGTAATGGTGGAAATTTCTCATCATTCATTAAAGGAACTGTTTCTTCCTTTTTTACCTCAACTTGTGGCTCATCTGATTTTGTGGAATCAGATTCATTGCCCGAACTTGGCTTGTCTGTCTTGGATGAGCCAGATTCATCGCCAATAACTTTCTTTTTCTTCTTGTTTGTCCTCAGATTTGCATCTGAAGAATTCGATTTGCTTGACTTTGCCGTCGAGTGAATTGATTCATCAGAATTTTTATTCGAACCAACTGGTGAACCTGAAGACAAAATCTTCTCCAAATACTCTCTTGCCTTCTTCCTCTTTTTCCTCAGTCTGTCTTTTTTCCCCTGCGAAAGCTTCACTTTCTGTTCTAGAACCTTCTGTTCTTTGGGCTTGACATTGACTGGTTTCTTCACCGTTCTCTGAGATTCAACCCTTGATCTTCCCATCGATCTCCTTGGGCAATCTCTGGCAATATGTCCTCTGATATGGCAATTATAGCATCTTCGTGTTTCAACATTCCAATTCTGGCAATTAACAGCAATGTGTCCTCTAACACCACATGTGTAGCACACTCTGTTATCATACCATCCACTTCTGTCAGTCCAAACCTTCAGATCATAACATTGTTTGGCTTGGTAATAATCATTTCTCCTCTTCAATGCTGGATTTGTCTTTTGAGCACTGTGGTCAAACCTGCACCACTTATTACCAACATTTTATGAGTTTTCATTTTTAGATTTTTGTATTTTTCTATAATGATTGGATGACTTATCTGATGAGCTTTTATTTTCATTTTTAAAATTTTTCAAATTTTTAACTTTTTGTTTCTGTTCTACACTCTTCTTAACAGGTTTTTGTTTAGAACATTCACCTGTTTCAGTAGATTGCAAAACAATATTTTTAAATTTTTCTTGTAAATCTAAAAATATTTTTCTTTTCTTTTCTTTTTCTTTTTCATCATCAGCTTTATCATCACAATCTTCAATTTTGACTTTGTCAAAATTTGTGACATTGTCACTTATTGGAACAGAATTGATCGGTTTTAGACAAACATGTGATGTAGAATTCACAAAACCTTTCAATTTATTCTCAAGCTCGTTAATTTTATTTCGAGCAATTTCAGCTTCTTTTTCAAGCCGAATGATTTTCTGAAGATGAGAATTTATTTCAATATGTTTTTCAAGATTATTTTTAAAAATAACAGATTTTTCATCTTCTAAAACCTTCATTTGACTTTGAACATCTTTTTCAATATTTAATTTTTCATTTTCAAAAACATTTTCTTTTTCTTTAAAATTTTTGTTTTCTAATGACAAACTCTCAATATTCTTCAAAAGTTTGTCATTTTCAGATTTTAGTTTTTCGCAGTTCAAGCGCAACTCCAAAATCTGTTCATCATTAGCTTTCTTCTCATCTTTCAAAGTTTGAATATCTTCAGTCTGTTTCTTCTCCTTCTGAACAATCTCAAAGACTGATGTGTCTTCTGCAATCTCTTTCTTAATCACTGGTTCAGATTTCACAGATACAGACTTTTCAGATTCTTCTTTCTTTGAAATTACTTCTTCAAAAACTTGCTGTTTTTCAGTAACAGCTTCTTTCTCTATCTCAGTTTTTACTGCTTCCACTTTGACTTCCTCTAAAACTTTCTTCTTCAATTCTTCAACCATCTTTTTCACCTCTTCTTCTTTTCTCTTCTTCATTTCTACCACCTTTGGTAGACTTGCTTCACAAACCTCTCTTATCTTCTTCTCCAAATCAGGCATATATGCTTTATCAGATAACCTTCGTATGTTGAAAGTAGCCTGCCTTGGAAGCAAATTTGTTACAGCTTTGAAATCCACTTTTGATGGGTCAGCAACTAGATTACCCCGTGGATCCATGTAACATTCCAATTTGTCATTCCATCTTTTGGCTCTCTGGGCTTCTTTGAATGGTTCGTTTAATTTTCCAATTTCCCATCTTGCATAGTCTGCTTTCCAATATCTATCAGGATCAACCTCACTGCTTGACATCTTCAAACACAAGCGAACTGAAATTTTAAGCAAAAACACTCCAATCCTGATTCAAGCTAAAGCACTGATTCAAGCTAAACCTGATTCAAGCTAAACCTGATTCAAACTAAACCTGATTAACTTTCAAGCGAAACCTGATTCAAGCTAAACCTAATTCAAACTAAACCTGATGGAATGTTCAAGAGAAACCTGATGTTCAAAAGAAACCTGATGGAATTTTCAAGAGAAACCTGATGTTCAAAAGAAACCTGATGGAATGTTCAAGAGAAACCTGATTAACTTTCAAGAGAAAGCCAATTTGAAGAGAAACCAACAAGGTTTTTCAAGAGAAACCCAAAGTGTTCGTTCAAGCTAAACCTAGTTTTTGGTCTGTTTTTGTCATTTTTAGTCCGAATTTGAGTCTGAAACTTTCAAGGGTTTGTCTATGTCCAATTCCGAGTACACTGTGAAAAATTGAACCAAATCGGACCGTGAAATCTCGTTCAATTGAAGAAAGAAGGTGTAGAAGTCAGAAAATAGATGATATCAAGCTAAACTCTTCTTCCTGAGCTCTGATACCACTTGTAGGATCGTTGTTGGACCCAAACGAGTCAATCAGAAGAGCTTTAAATCCGATTCAAAGGCGGAATCAATGAAACGGACGTGAAAACAGCTTGATACTCTTAAATCTGTCACTTTGATTGATTATAACACTAATTACAACCTGAACAGATTTCGGCAGCACTTCGTTACAAATCCTAAAGTGTTACCAAATGAATCAACAAGTGCCCTATATATAGTGGTTGGGTTTCTCTTGAAGCTGACCATGACAAGTTCAAACGAAACCTGTCTGATCTGGTTTCCCTTGAACATGTCACATGTCACTTTCAAAGGGAACCTCATGTAAACCCACTAAACTTTGTTTCTTGCACCTTGGACACCGATAATCCTATCCTATCCTATTACATGATACAAGACGAAGTCAATAGACGTATTGCACTAACAACCGCCCCTACTGGACCAAAAATTTTCAAGTTTTCAGGACCGGGTCGAAAATGGGATTTTTGGGAAACAGACGCCTGGACAAGGGGTCGTGCTCAGCGAGCACGGGGGCGTGTCCAGCTAAATTCAGGCAAACATGGGGCGTGTCCGCTGAACACGGGGTCGTGTTCAGCTGACTGTTTTCAGTTTTCTTTGAAAATTTCACTGTTTCACGCTAATTGTTTGGTGTTTTCTTTCAGATGGCCAAGAAATTTACCAGATTCAACGCAAGTGAGTTGGCTGCTCAGGCGCGGTATGATGTGCTAAGAACTAGGCCCGAGGAAAATCCCCGACAGGTGTGCATGGACACTCTTGAAGCAATGAACCAAATAGACTGCTTCAACAACATTGTTACCGGACCACTACGAGCAGCTCTTTGCACTCGGCTTCACTCCGTGCATGAATACAACATGGAATTCTACAGCACGTTTGTCTTCAAATCAAGAGCGGATCCGTTTGACAATGAGGAGGTAGAGTTCCATTGTGCAGGGACCATGTACTCGATCTCAATCGCGCAATTTGGGGCAATTGTTGGGTTGTACTCGGAAGAGGATGCTGGAGATGAAGAGAACACCGGTGGTCTCCGCGAGCTTCAAGAAGACCAACGCCAAGCTACTTGGTCTCAGATCGGGGAGGGCCACTATAACCCGAGCCGAACTAAGAGCACAACGCTGAGGGACCCTCATTACCGCTACATCCACAGGGTCCTCAGCTACTCTCTTAGCCAGAGACACGACAGCAGTGGTGTTGTAGGGTTGCGCGATCTACTAGTCCTCCATTGCATTCACAACTGTACCAACCTCGATGTTCCATACCTGCTACTCCGCAACATGCACTTGAACCAACTTGCTACTCCCCCGACCCCTATCTTCTTTGGAGGATGGATTTACCGCCTTTTCAAACACTTTGTACCGAGGGTGCCGAGGTCCTTTCAAAATGGCCCATGGTCGGGGAAAGTGGACCTTGTCATATGTCGCTCCATGAGCCTAATCAATGAAGCGGATGACGGGACAATCAGATTTCAAACAGTTCAAGGGCATGCATGGAACCCTCAAGAAGCTCGCGTCCTACATGCTCCACAAATCCGTCCTCCTCCCCAGTACCACTACCAGCATCATGGTGATCCGGGTCAATCCTCCTCTCAAGGAGGTGGTTTTCCTAACTTTCAAAGTTTGCATGATTTATTGCAGGAAAATCTCATGTGCACGAGGAACACCTACAACATGGCTAGCAACACATACGCCCGTGTCGGAGTGATAGAAAGAAATATCTCCGACATGCAGGATGATATCGGAAACATCCGGGAGTATATGACGGGCCACGGAGTGGATGATGATGATGATGAAGATGAGGACATGGATTGAGCGGGAGGAGTTGGAGGTAGCATCACACGGTTGAAGGTCTAGCAGGTTAACCCTTTATCTCTTAAAGACAATTTCGTGGCCCACGTGCCACTTGTTGAACAATTTACTTCCTTTAACACTTTTTATTTTTCTGCGTTTCTTTTCTTTTTAACTTGTGATGTGGATGATGAAACTTTGGTAAATTAGGATGTTTGTTATGTTGTTTGGTGTGGTATTTATTAGTAAAACAGGTACTTACGAGGCTTTAAGCACTAGATATTAGTGCTAATAAAGCCGGGGAAGCAGAACCAAAAGCCGAAACCTGTTTTCAATAATTGCAGTTTGTCCACACGGGGTCGTGCCCAGCCTGCATGCCCCCGTGTCCACCGCCCAGACCTGCTGTTTGTCAATTTCTGCAGATTACTGTTTAAGTTGTGCCCAACATGGGGTCGTGTTCACCAGAAACGTCCCCGTGTCCAACTTCTGTAAGTTTTCGTTACTGGCAACCTGTCCACGGGGCCGTGTTCATCCAACATGGGCCCGTGTCCAGACGCCCAGTAACATAATTTTTTTTTGTTTTTAACACACCTTTTACACATTCAATCAACCTAAAAACTTATTTTTGGGACACATTGAGGACAATGTGTAATTTAAGTGTGGGGGGGATGCTAAAACCTTGAATTTTGCAAGTCCTAACAACAAGCCTTACACAAAACTCTATTGGAACCGCTAATCACCCCAAATTTTTTTCAAAAAACTTTTCATTTTTTTTACTTGTCTTGGTTTAATTTGGGAATAACAAGTTCTAAAAAGGTTACATTTTTACAAATTTACAACCGATAGCGTCGTGATAAAAAGAACCAACATAAGAAAATTATGAATCGGCATGACAAATCTAGTTAAAATTCGATTATATATACTTGATCACATTAAAAACCCATTCCCACAAAAAGTGAGTTTTAAGCCTTTATTGAGCATACAAATACACATCTTTAGATTAAATGCTCATCTTTTGTTTCTTGTGTGAATAGCCGCTTGGTTTCTTACGACTCTAGAACTTGCCATGACGATACATTTCCGATACTTACCAACTTAAACCCAAGTAAGTAAATGATGGAGGCATTAGGACTAACCCTTTTTCTTTTCAACACTATTATTTTTCATATTTTTTTACCACCTACCCAAAATCCCCCTAGTTAACCCCTTTGAGCCTAAACCATTTCATTTCTAAACCCACAAAACAAAGACCCTTCACCCACCAAAACCTTTTTTATTTTTAACCCTTTATTTTAGTAATAAGCTCGGTCTTCATGTGACATTCTTTATTAAAAAAATATGAATGAAGTATGGCAATAAACAAACAAGTTCATCAAAAGAAACTTTGTTTGAAAAATGCTTCGTTTGAATAAAAAGTCACAAAAACAAAAGGTTTTACGAAAACCGATGCTTTTTACGCCTTTCGCCCTTTCTACTTACCACTAACCCAAAACCACCCCTATAACCCAAGCCTAACCCTTCCCCAAGTCCTCCTGATATTTACAAAGGTGTATAGTTAAAAAGGAGGAGGATTGATTGCTTGGCAAGCATATGGTAGAAGTAAGTTCTATGCCGGTCTCGAGTGTTTCACAAAAATACATCTTCGGCCGAGTGTTGAGTGATCTCCCGTGAGGTATGAGAACTTGTATATAAATGGAATTTTAAAGAGGCATGTTATGCCCAAATAAGTAATTTATCTTATGAAACGTTCTAAATAAATCACAACGAATATAATTGTAAATAACATAAAAATAAAACCTAATAAAGATCTTGGAATCCCGACACTCAAACCAAGCCCAAAACTTCTCTTCTACCCATTCCATTTGGGCGTGTAAGCCACATTATAAAGAGTTTTGCTTGAGGATAAGCAAAGATTCAAGTGTGGGGGTATTTGATGTGTGTAAAATGCAACATATAAATTACATCAAATGAGGCATAAAACTAACCCTTTTTTAGTACTAATGTTGGAAAAAGTGTGTTTTTGTCTTCCTTTTGTATTTTCAGGATTAAATGAGCGTAAATGAACAAAAGAAGCAAAAATACAGCTAAATCTAACATAAATACAAGAAGAGGAATAAATGTGGCATGCCTGACCCCTCGACAACATCTTCCCAAGCAAAAACAAGAGATCAGAAGGCTGAACACGCCCCGTGCACAGCGGACACGGTGGCGTGCCCAAGTGTCTGCAGAAAAGACAAAGTTGTAGAAGCTTCTATTCCCAACACGGGGGCATGCCTAGCTCGACACGGGGCCGTGGTCAACGCTAAGATTCTTAGAATCCAAGCAAATCTTGATAGTACAGATACGCTTCTACACACGGGGCCGTGCCCAGCAGACACGGGGGCGTGGTCAACTAATGCAGACAAACTGTAATTAATGAAGAAAGAGAAAGTGGATGGACACGTGGCCGTGCTCAATGGACACGGGGCCGTGTCCGGGCTTCTAGGCAGGCTATAAATAGAGGTGCTTGGTTCACTTCAAAGGCATCCCTTGACAAACCACCTCTCTCACACTTCACCCACACTCCACCACCATCACAACCCACATCCACCACCATCATCCATCATCCATCATCCATCATAGAGTGTGTGTAGTAGTCTCGGGATCCAAGATTGATAGTAAGAGTTCTTGACAATCAAAGGCCATGTTTGCCTAAGTCTCTTACATCACTTGGTGAAGACAAGCATTTAGTGTAATACTTTTGTTTTTTAATCTTTTTGCACTTTTTATTTGGTTTTGTATTAATGACATTGATAACTAGTTTCTTATGTTGAAGGTGAAACTTCCTTATCATTTGTTCATGGTGTCTTGGCGTTATTTTACTATCTATATAAAATAAAAGATTTACACCATTCATATCTCTACAGTCTATATAGAGATATGTTGGCTACCTGGTCGGGGGTTAAGGGAATGGTTTGGTAAGGTTCTTGCCTTGTTCAGTTTATTGATCCTGCAAGGACCTGGGTCAAGCTTACTAGGACCTCCTTCAATATCCACTGGTATTGGATGGCGGGGGTGCGAATGGCTTGATCCCCTCATAAGTAAACTACTATTATTACATTAACCTGGCTACTTGGGATTGTATCCCTGCTGACTCAAACCACTTAGCCGAGGGTAACGTCACCTTTAAAAGATGGGCCTACCACATTACGCATTAATAACTTAATTAATTATCTTTCAATAATCCAACCCTTTAGGATTGTATCCTTGCTGACTCAAACTACTGGGTTGAGGGTAACGTCACCTTCAAAAGAGGGGCCTACTACTATAACTAAGATAATCTCTTAAAAAGTGCAAAAGTGCGGAAAACATCAAAGGTTACACTAAAGGCGTGTCGGATCCAAGTGATTCATCTTGTCTATCTGTTTTTATTTTATTTTTATTTTCAGCATTTTTAGTTTTTATTTTCTTGTTTAAAACCTTTTTTTCTAAATTTTTTATTTGATTAGACGTTGAGGATAAACCGGTACTAAAAGCTCTTGTGTCCTTGGACGACCTCGGTATCTTACCAACGCTATACTACGCTCACGATGGGTGCACTTGCCCATATGTGTGTTTAGTGTTAGTAAAATATCTTGTTTTATAAATTTAAAACGTGACTAAAGTGTTAAAAAGGGCTTAAAATATACATAAAAATATATAACACCTAACGCACATCACGCCCCAGGCCCACAAGCCCGTTTCACGCGGCCCGATAGATTTCTAGAACCCTTTTTCGAACCTGTTTGTCATAAAATGTTGCAAAGTATTTATTTAACAACGAAAACATGAAAAAAATGTAATCGAAAGTTGGTTTTGACGCGTACGTTCGTCGTTGCGTTAAAATCATGCAAAATGTTTCTTTTGTCGTCATTAATCCGTTTTTCTTTCTGATTCCATCTACGAGTAATAAAATTCGATTACGAAGCTAAATATATTGTAAAATTTTAGTTTTGTAGGAAATACGTGTGTCTGATGTTTCCGTTTTGTTGTCGGTGCGTTCCTGCAGTCACATTTCTCGTTCACGTTTGCGTTTTGTGATGTTCGAGAGCGTGATGTTTTTGCAAAACCACATTCATAAGTATAAATTATATGTATAAACTTCGTATTTGTCGGCGTTGTCAGTATGTTGTCCCAAAAATCACCATACGCGCACTGTAACGCCAGATAAGTGTTCTTAGGCATTCCAAAAGCCTAATTAAGTTAATTCGTGTCTTAAACACTATTTATTATCGCCTAAACATTTGTCATTCACGTAATTATGAGGCATAAATTACCGGTTGTCACACATACATTAATAAATACTCGACAACAATTTACATGATTTACACTTATGTAACATCTAAAAACACAGGTAGCCTTTAGAGAATTTCCATACAAAAATTTATTAAACACAAAAATCACTATACATTGTTCTTTACGAATTTCACGTTGTATTCAATCTTCATGAATACCCTTTTTCTGTCACGGCCCCCGACCCGGTTTGACCCGTTTCAGGGGCCGCGGGACAGAAAATCCCGTGGTATTTATTTAATTGAGTTGACAGCGGAAGATTTTAACAGGATCTTTTTAAAACTGAAAATGCCCGATTATTTTATTTCATAATTCGGAATAACCCCGTAATTTACAATCAAGGCGATTTCACTGGGAAATCCCTATTTTACAAAACATGTTTCTTTATTTCTATTGAGCCACTTCCTTAAGCTTGTAGTGCTTCACGGCACTTTTCCTGGATCACAACAGATCACCTGAACATGTTTGAAAAAGGTTTTGTCAGCGGGGTAATCAGGTGATATCTCGAAGTGTAAAATGAATTTTAACGTCGTTCCAACGCAGAAATCTAAGTTCCAAACCCCTCTATTTATACTAAAAATGTGACCCCCTCGCGTGACGCGAGGGGTCACATGGGGGGCGTCGCGTGACGCGAGGGGCACCACCCTATTATTGGGTAGCCCCGTGTGTTTGTAGCTCAGGTGAGTCAGCGGATTTTAAAATTCGATTTTGACAACAAGTTATGTGGATAATCGTAAGTAGGGAATACCCCCCTGAGTTTTAGGTGCCCTGATCCTGATTCTGATTGTTCTGAAAATTTTAGGGTTTATACAGAATCCCTTGGGTGTCTTAATTAGGGTTTCCTATTGGGTAAAATAAGATAAGAAATGGTAATTTTAATGAGAGTTGTTACATCCTCCCCACCTTAATAAAAATCTCGTCCTCGAGATTTATTGGAACAAGTGAGGATACTTTCGCTTCATTTCTGATTCCAACTCCCAAGTATATTCAGGTCCTCTTTTTGACTTCCACTTGACTTTAACTAGTACCAATCGCTTGTGCTTGAGAAATTTGATTTTTCGGTCTTCTATTTGTAGTGGTTTCTCTACGAACTTTAACTTTTCATTTACCTCTATATCTTGAAGAGGTACTACCAGGGATTCATCCGATAAACATTTCTTGAGATTGGATACATGAAATACGTCATGTATTCCAGCTAGTTCTTCTGGTAATTGTAAGCGATAGGCAGCTAGTCCTATACGTTGGATTACTGGAAATGGTCCTACGTATCGTGGACTTAGCTTTCCTTTCTTACCGAACCGAACTACTCCTTTCCAAGGAGAAACTTTCAAGAGTACCTTGTCTCCAACTTGAAATTCCAGTGGCTTACGTCGATTATCGGCATAACTCTTTTAACGATCTCGCGCAGTCTTTAATATTTCTTTGATTTGAGTAATTTTGTCAGTGGTTTCTTGTACGATTTCAGGACCTGATAATGGGCTTTCTCCTATCTCTGCCCAGCAGACTGGAGTTCTGCACTTTCGTCCATACAGTGCTTCGAATGGGGCAGCTTCAATGCTTGTATGATAACTATTGTTATAGGAGAATTCAATTAAGGGTAGGTGATCATCCCAGTTTCCACCAAAATCTATTACACATGCCCGGAGCATGTCTTCCAGGGTTTGTATCGTCCTTTCACTTTGCCCATCTGTTTGTGGATGACAGGCAGTACTCAAATTTAGTCGGGTTCCCATTGCTTCCTGGAAACTAGTCCAGAAATGGGAAGTGAAACGACTATCCCTATCCGATACAATGGAGAGTGGAACTCCATGTAAGGATACTACTTCGTCTACATACAACTTGGCTAACCTTTCCATGTTAAAGGTTTCCTTTATCGGTAGAAAATGAGCTGACTTGGTTAATCGATCCACAATTACCCAAATCGCATCATTACCTTTTTTTGGTTTTGGGTAACTTAGTAACAAAGTCCATTGTTATGAGTTCCCATTTCCATACAGGCATTTCTAATTGTTGAAGTAGACCTGAAGGTTTCTGGTGTTCTGCCTTAACTTGTGAACAAGTTAGACATTTAGAAACATATCTAGCTATGTCCTTTTTCATTCCTATCCACCAGAAATTATTCATTAAATCTTGTTACATTTTATTGTTACCAGGATGCATGGTATACCTAGATTTATGAGCTTCTTCTAAAATTTTATCTCTTAATTCTCCTTGTTTAGGTACCCAAATTCTTTTCTTGTGGAATCTCCAAATTCCATCACTTCCTTTATTCTTCCTTTCATTCCTTCAGCATCGTCCTTGATTGCTGTTTCTTGAGAATTCTTTAGTTGTTCCATTAAATCTAACTGTAGATTTAATCTAAGAACACGAACCCGTCGTTGCTTTTCATGATACTTACGACTTAAGGCATCTGCAACTACATTTGTCTTTCCTTCGTGATATTGAATATCACAGTCGTAGTCACTTAGTATTTCCATCCATCTCCTTTGCCTCATATTTAATTCTTTTTGTCCAAATATGTACCTTAAACCTTTATGATCCGTATAGACAGTAAACTTACTTCCATACAGATAATGTCTCCAAATTTTAAGGGCAAAATTTATGGCTCCTAATTCTAAGTCATGAGTCGTGTAGTTTTCTTCGTACTTTTTCAATTGTCTTGAGGCATACGCAATTACCTTCTTGCGTTGCATTAGCAAACATCCTAATCCTAGTTTAGAAGCATCACAGTATACTTCAAAATCTTCTGTTCCTTCTGGCAAGGCTAGAATTGGGGCATTTGTTAATTTTGCTTTAAAATTCTAAAAGCCTCTTCTTGCTTAGGTCCCCATTCAAACTTAACCGCTTTACAGGTTAGCTTAGTTAATGGCACAGCTATCTTAGAAAAATCCTTAATAAAGCGCCTATAATATCCAGCTAAGCCTAGAAAACTTCTAACTTCTGTAGCTGATTGCGGGACCTTCCATTTGGTAATTGCTTCTATCTTAGAGGGATCTACATGAATACCTTTGTGATTCACCATGTGTCCTAAAAATTGCACCTCCTGTAGCCAAAATTCACACTTCGAGAATTTGGCGTAAAGCTTCTCCCTTCTTAACAAAGTTAAGAGTGCATGCAGGTGCTGACAGTGCTCCTCGTGACTTTTGTAATAAATAAGTATATCGTCGATGAAGACAATTACGAATTTATCCAAATACGGTTTACAGACCCTATTCATCATATCCATAAATGTTGCAGGAGCATTTGTTAATCCAAAGGGCATGACTGTAAACTCGTAATGACCATACCTAGTTCTGAAAGCAGTTTTAGGTATGTCTTCTTCTTGTACCTTTAATTGATGATATCCGGAGCGTAAATCTATCTTAGAAAAATATCTAGCTCCCTGAAGCTGATCAAAAAGATCATCGATCCTGGGTAATGGATATCGCTTTTTAATTGTAACCTTATTCAGTTCCCTATAATCGATACACATTCGCATCGAACCGTCCTTCTTCTTTACGAACAACACTAGTGCTCCCCAAGGGGATGAACTAGGTTGTATAAAACCTTTACTTAGTAATTCATCTAATTGCTTTTTCAGTTCTAACATTTCTGTGGTAGCTAACCGATAAGGTGCCTTAGCTATCGGTGTAGTTCCGGGAATTAGATGAATTCTAAATACTACTTCCCTGTCGGGTGGTAATCCCGTGAGTTCTTCTGGGAATACATCTGGGTATTCTGAGACTACTGGAATTTTCTTAACTTCCTTACCCTTAGTGCTAATGATTACCGAAATCATATACACTACTCCTTGTTTCCGTTCATAACTAGCAACTTTCATTACTAAAATGAACTTCATGGGTTTACGCGGCTTATCTCCTGTAATTATGTACTTCTCGGGTGGGTGCATGAGTTTCTATAGAGTTCTTATCACAAAGGATTCGAGCATGGTTGGCTACTAACCAATCCATTCCTAACACGACATCGAACCCAGCTAAATTCATTGGTAATAGGTTTGCAGAAAATTTATGACCTGAAAGTTCTATAGTTTCTTTTTGCAAAACCCTATCTATGTTAGCTGACTTTCCATCTGCCGTTTCGACTGTAAAAATTTGCCTAAGGTTGGTCAAAGGTAAATTAAGAGCTTGGCAGAATGAAGTATTGATAAAACTTTGGTTTGCACCAGAGTCAAATAATATTTTTGCGTAAACGTTGTGAACTAGGAACGTACCAGCTATGACGTCAGGATTTAGTTCTGCCTCCTGAGTAGTTAATTGGAAGGCTCGAACATTCTTCTTAGTAGCTCTGTCGGCCGTCTTGGCTTTGTTGTCTGCTGGTTTGACCAATTTAGGACATTCTGGTTTAAAATGTCCTGCTTCTCCACAGTTATAGCAGACCCTTGTTTTCTTTCTGCAGTCTTCTTCACGATGTCCTACAACTTTGCAAAAGTTGCAGGTTACATTGCATTTTCCAAAATGTTTCTTTCTGCAATTCCTGTAGAACGACGGAGTTGAGGATTGCCCCGTTCCTCTCTTCTTGAAGTTGCTATTATTACCCACACGAAATCCTTGGGTAATTTTCTGAGCCAGTTCCTTTTTCCTATTTTCATCTCTTGTGCGTACTAGCTCATCAGTTAGGGTGTTAGCTAATTCTACCGCATCGTCAATAGTGCGAGGTCTCCCAGCTTTAACGATATTACGGATTTCACTAATCAATCCCCAAATATAGCGAGAAATAAGTACCGGTTCTGGCGAAGCCATTGTTGGTACCACTCTAGCATATTCGAAGAATGTCGAAGTATATCCTCGACAATCTACACCCATCATTCGATGGTTCAGGAACTTATTTGCCATTTGTTCTTTTTCGTATTCGGGACAAAATTTTCTTTCTATTAGCTGCTTAAATTCCTCCCAACTCATGGCATAGGCCTATTTCTTCCTTTGGCTTGAAGTACCGTATTCCACCATTCTAGCGCCCCTTCTTTAAAAAAGATGTGACGCATACATGACCTTGTCGTCTTCGGCACATTTACTTATCATAATTACTGCTTCGGTTTTCTCCAACCAACGCAGTGCCGCAGTTGCCCCTTCATTGCCTGCAAATTCAGCTGGTTTACAAGCAAGAAATTCTTTGTAAGTGCAACCAGGCGTTGCAGCTTTCATTTTCTTAGGGAGTGGGGCCTGCCGTGGATCATTATCGTGATTAGTATGATTACCGCCTCTGTTTACACTATTACTGAAGTTATCTTCTTGGGTACGTTTACTAGGAATGATTTGTTGAGGTTCAACAGGTTTCTGGGCAGCAGCAAGGATTGCTGGAATAGCATTGGCTATTCCTTGAGCAACAATATTTTCTATATCTTGCTTAGTCATAAATTGATCCTCCTGGTGTTGCTCAGATTGATTAACCTCGTTAACTGGTTCATTATTAGCATTTTCCATCTGATAATTAATATATATAATTTATTAGTATAGAGTAAATAATAATTATACAAATTTCACAATACACATATAACCAAAATTATCGATTTCTCGATTCCCATTTTATATATATATTATGCATCATTACACACCGTTATCTTACAAAGGTTTTATTTGTAAGTTACTTTACAGACTTATTTTATTATTACTATTATTATACAATCACAGCTTCACCACCATCCTATTCCTGGGTACTTTAGAAGTGACGTTCCCTCTCGTCGTACTTCCAGGAGATCTGTTCTCCTACCTCCCGAATCCTATTCCCTACACCTATCAGCTCCTCGCCAAAATGGCGAAGTTCAGCTAAATTTTCATTGCTCATTGGTGGGTTTGGTATAGGTTCTGGGTCGAACAGAGAGAAAAACGTATAAGGGTTATTTAGGAGATTTTGAAACTGCCGGTCATTAGTCCACCACTCGTCCATTCCTAGAGCTTGGGTGTGGATCAGAGGGTCTGGAATAGCTGGTTCTAAGTTTATTGGAAGTTGAGTTTCAGCAGGATAGGTGAAGAGGTTTTCATTGATTGGCCTCATAATATCACAGCTTGCTAGTATGTTATCCAATTCTTCCTGCAATGGCAATTCCTTGATTTGCCTAGAACTTTCTCCAATTTCCATTCCTGCCTGCCTAGAATTTTCCCCAATCTCTATCCCCTTTCCTTTATCCATGGGATTTTCTATTTTGGGAATTCTCCTAGTTGCTGGTTTCCTCCTGCGTACACGCCTCCAGCCTACGAATCTTCTCCTTTTCTTAGGCTTTGGTTTCTCCGGAGGTGGAGCGTGGAATTCCATAGGTTCTTCCACATCGGGTATGTAACCAGTAAAATCTTTGGAAACCTCTACTTTCACCGGATAAAGATTGAGATTCTGAAGGGCTTCAGATAACTCATTCATGCTGTTTAGCATATATGCAAAAATACTAAGTTAAAATTTCACAGATAACCTTCAAATAACCGTGTGACTAATTTAATACAAAGGACAACTGATAATTAAAACATACTAGGGTTTATTGTAAACTTATTTATTTACTGGGTAAAGTTTCTGGCTTGTAGTTGATATGGGTGCTAATACTGGGTTAGGGTATTTTTAAAATTTTGCATTTACTGCTACAGTGGCTAACATATAAAGATCTGCCCATTTTTCATTTAATTCGTCTTCCCATGGTGGGTTATTGCTTGTTCCCTGAGTCTTTTTAATTTGAGATTTCCTTATTTTCTCTTGACTTTTCCTAATAATCAAACTTCTTTTATTAGGAGAAAGTGGTTCATCATATTGTGCCTTTCGAACAAATATTCCTTCATCAATATATGTTGGGTATTTTGAGGATGAAGTTCCTTTTTCTTTCGGTGAAGTATCTAATTTATAGTAGATATCCGAAAGTCTTTACTTACCCATACTGTAAACAAATATTCAAATAATAAAACATATAATCACAAAAATGGCAATCAGTAAAAATTAAGTATTTTTTAATACTTAATTGGCTTAAATCAGTGGCTCTGATGCCACCTTTTTCTGTCACGGCCCCCGGCCCGGTTTGACCCGTTTCAGGGGCCGCGGGACAGAAAATCCCGTGGTATTTATTTAATTGAGTTGACAGCGGAAGATTTTAACAGGATCTTTTTAAAACTGAAAATGCCCGATTATTTTATTTCATAATTCAGAATAACCCCGTAATTTACAATCAAGACGATTTCACTGGGAAATCCCTATTTTACAAAACATGTTTCTTTATTTCTATTGAGCTACTTCCTTAAGCTTGTAGTGCTTCACGGCACTTTTCCTGGATCACAACAGATCACCTGAACATGTTTGAAAAAGGTTTTGTCAGCGGGGAAATACTGGTGAATCATTCTTTTTACTAAAACGACGCTTTGTTATAATTTACAGTATTAAGAGCGATTACAATGTTTATACATATCAACCATCTACCCACGGTATTTATCACTCGATCACCTATTGGCTATCTCGTTGCCCAATGGTGTCTGTGATTATGGTCATATCACCCCTTGGCTAACCCGTTGTCCAATGGTGACGGTTATCAAGTATTGTATACAAAACCCCACATACCGGCTGTAATTTTGAGATTACAAAGACTTAATCCCTGTAACTATAACCTTGAAAATAAACATGATTTTGAAATCAAATTTGATAAAAAGAGAATGACTCACATTGCAGATTTATACGGGCAGAGTCTAGCCTACTGATTAGCCTTGTTAACCTGGTTTAAATAACAATGCACACAAAACTAGGTTAGTAACTAATACAGCATTTATGATAACTCACGAGATTAAACCCTCACAACGAATGACAAAGTGCGATACTTAAACATCCATCGAATTCACGACGAATGACAAAGCATAACCCTAATGTGGGCAGCACTTAAACATCCATTGGATAGTTTCAATCGATCGGACATTGAATCGTAGCAGCGATCGAGTTATTACCCTGTTATCGCGGCAGAATTCGGGCTTATGTGTGTGTTTGGTAGTAATCAGGTGATATCTCGAAGTGTAAAATGAATTTTAACGTCGTTCCAACGCAGAAATCTAAGTTCCAAACCCCTCTATTTAAACTAAAAATTTGACCCCCTTGCGTGACGCGAGGGGCACCACCCTATTATAGAGTAGCCCCGTGTGGTTGTAGCTCAGGTGAGTCAGCGGATTTTTAAAATTCGATTTTGACAACAAGTTATGTGGATAATCGTAAGTAGGGAATACCCCCCCCCCTGAGTTTTAGGGGCCCTGATCCTGATTCTGATTGTTCTGAAAATTTTAGGGTTTATAAAGAATCACTTGGGTGTCTTAATTAGGGTTTCCTATTGGGTAAAATAAGATTAGAAATGGTAATTTTAATGAGAGTTGTTACAAATACTCTTTTATAATAATACACATGATACACTAATATAACATTTAATAAAAACACCACACATAATAAATTTAACGCATTAATACTAATATCATAAGTATCATAGTTTTATAAAGAATTATAATACTTCTTACATGTTTTTCGATCTAAAAAACATCATCCAAAATTTATAATAAATATGAGTAAGTAGAAGATACACAATTACATGTTCAAAAGACATCAACCATGACATCACAACATGTCATCATAGGTTTTGTAGAACTTCTTTGTAAACTACATTAGTAGTGGTTATACAAACCCATTTTGCTTTATCACAAATCAAAATTTTCAACCCCTTCCTACTTTTTACCCTAGATACAGCAACATAGAGTTGATCGTGACTAAATACTGGACGTGGAAGATACAAACCCACACGTTCCAACAATTGTCCTTGACTTTTATTTATTGTCATAGCAAAACACAGTGAAAGTCGGAATTGTCTTCGAGAAATCTTCACTGGTATTCTTTTATCAGAAGGTATCATCTTCAGTCTTGAAATCAAACTGTGGTGACCTATATTAGTTCCTGGGATAATTTTTGCTTTAATCACAACTTTTTCGAGTTTCGTGACTTGTAAACGTGTACCGTTACACAATCCATTTGGCTGATCAATGTTTCTGAGTAACATCACTGGAGCACCCAGTTTCAATACTAAGATATGGTTTGGTAAACCTGTTGGCTCATGTGGTCCTTCCTAAAGAACAGATGATACAAAGCCAAAACTACTCTGCAACAACTGATCCTTAATAACAGTGTTTTGAACAATATTCTCTCCAATGGCAGAGGCATCTAACATCTGTTAATCTCTAAGGTCTGCTATATACAAAGCTCTGATGTTATGTAAAGTCTGTTGAAGACCAATCCTCTGAAGAAGTCAAAGAACTGCTAGAAGTCAAAGGACTGATCACCCTTTGTGGAAAGAACTGCTCAAGCTTCATCAGTGGTTGAGCCCATCAGCGGATAGCATCAACAACAGTTTATTAATCAGTGTTTAATGTAACAGTGTTTTGTTATAAGCAGTGTTTAGAGTTTGTTAAGATTCTTAGCTGTCACTGTCTAGGTGACGTCAGCCAAGATGCTACAGTGGTTAAGATTGTACTATAAATAGACAGTTCATGTACTGTTCTATTAGCTCACTCACACACACTTGCATTTTGTACGAACTAGCACTTGTGAGCTCAGGCTGAGGGGGAGATAGTAGTTCATGCATGCGTAGTTGAATCATTGTGTAAAACAATCTTTTGATTAAAAGCATATATGATGAAAGTTGTTCTTCCATTGTTTGTGTTATAAAGTTTTCTTCATTTCCGTTGCAAATTAGTCATCTATTTATCTTCTTCCATCTTACATTTCTTAAAACAAACACAAACAATCAAAATCAGATCCTAACAATTGGTATCAGAGCATAGGTCAGTCAAATTCGATTTAACAATCAATTTGACATAAAAGATCAACTCAATTTCATTGATAATGTATTGTTCGTATTTGTTGAAAAACAGAGTATAAGCTTAATCACGTTCAAAGTTTATTAATCAAAAACATTGTAAAACAACCAAAATGTCTTCACAATCACAAGATCCTCACAACACCGGCACATTATACAAGCCACCTATGCTTGTCTGATCTGAATACGATATCTGGCAACGTAGGATGGGCCATGTGTTAGCACAGCAAAACACTGGTTGCTGGAAGTCTGTCATCTTTGGACCTCATGTTCCAATGGTGCCAAGTGCAGAAGATCCCAAGGTCCAAGTACCTAAAAGTCCTGAAAATTAATCTGAGCGGGATTTTCATAGGATTGAGTTAGATACTAAGGCATTCAGTATAGTGGCCACAACACTACCCAATGACATATATGTTGGCCTGTTACATTGTAACAATGCTAAAAAGCTATGGGATGCACTCAAAGAGCAATTTGGTGGGACAGAAGAGGTTATTGAAAACAGCAGAGAGGTCTTAAACCAACAATACGAAGCATTCTGTCATGTTAAGGGAGAGTCATTGACCCAACAGTTTGAAAGGTTTAGTTGTCTGATTAGTGAGCTAAAACTGGTTAATGTTGAATATGCTAAATCTACTTTAAATAGTAGGTTCCTTAGATCATTACCAGAAAAATGGGACACTATAGCCTTTATGACTAGAAATTATTTGGGGTTCAAGGATTTAAGTCTGACCCAACTTCATGGTAGGCTTCTCACATATGAAAGAGAGCTTAACCAGAAAAAGAAGTTGCAGGAATCTGGAAAAGTGGCTGACGATTACACTTTTAGGTCAGGAAGAGTCATCTGGTGGTAGTAAGGACCAGAGTTATGATCACTATATTTACATAACTGCAGGTGGAGCCTTCAACTCTGAGCCTTACTCACCCAATTATGCTTTCACAGCTAATGGGGAAAACCAGATCTCTGATAACTTATTCTTTGAACTGAATGACCATCAACATTTTGATCCCACCGATCTGGAAGAGATGGACATTTTGCATCAGCTTACCTTGTTGAGTGTTAGAACAAGCAAGTTTTATAAAAGAACTGGTAGGAAGTTTCCAGGATTGCATGGGAATTTAAAGGTGGGTTGGATAAGTTGAAAATCAAGTGCTACAAGTGTAATAGGCTTGGTCACTTTGCTAGGGAATGTAGGAGTCAAAATAGTGGACCAATTATCACTCACCCTAGTCCAAGACCTCAAAACACTCAAAGCACTGTGCATTATTCCCAATATACCCCTGCTCCTCATTTGCAAAACACTGCCCATTTTGCACATCATGTAAACACTGTTCCTGTCTAGTATGTCCAAACCACTGTTCCACAGATTCAATATGTTCAAGCCCCTGCACCCCAGGTTCAAGTGCAAACTACACCACAACAAGCTGCACAAACATCTGCTTCAGCAAAGGCCAGTCAACAGAGTTTCTTTACACAAGGCTTAGTTGATTAGAGCAGTATACCTAAGCACTTAACTGATGAAAATTTTTCTCTAATTGCTAATCTTGATGTTTCACCTGATAAATTTTGTTTCATGGCATTAGAGTCAATACTAGAAGGGCAAGAATCTGAGAAAGTGGAGTCCAGATCTGAAGTGGTAGAAAAAGTTGCTGAAACAGTGGTTACAACAGATATTGTTGGTGAACAGATGTTAGAAGAGAAGGAAGCTAAACCTCTGTTGGAACCTCTTGCTGATCCATGGGATGCTAGTGTCTGTGATGGTGAATGTGACTGTGCCATGATGGCTGCTGCTAAGGTATCACCTCAGATCTTAAAAGATTTGTGTTCAGATAAATGCATTATTGCTTTTGCTAACATAAAAGAGGTGAATGAAAACCTTAGAAACAAGATCTTAAAAGATGAAGTGCAATTTGAGAAAACATTTAAAGAGTTGAAAAACAAATTGTTTGACAAAGAAAATGAAATCAGCAGCTTAAAACATGAACACATCATAACCAAAGACCAACTCCAAACTGTGGTAGAAAAATACCAGGGTTGCAAAAAGGAGCTTGAGTCCAACCAAATAACTTGTGAAAAATAGGTGGAGTCTTGTAAAGGTTATGAGCTGGTGTTGGAAAAGCAGATCAAGAGCAATGTGAAGTTTGGCATTGGCTTTAGAAAACATGACCAAACTTCTGAAAACACTACTGAAATTGAATCTGGCTTGGTTGAAGTGATTCCAATAAACATGGCTGGTCAAGAGATAAACGTCACTGATAAAATGGAAACAAAATCATTTTAGAAAAACCAGAGGGGTCATCAACCTTTGAAGAGATAGAAAAATATCAATTCAAACCCACCTGGTCTGATGAATGTGACATCCTTGAAAACTTTAAGCCAATGGATTTTTCCACAATTGAGGGTGTTAAAGCACCTAAGGCCAAAATCATTCCTTTAAAAGACATCCCAACAGAGGTTAAAAGCTCTCTTGAAAAGGAAGTTGAAAAGAGGAAGCGAAGAGAAAAGGTTAAGAACCTATTTTGTGATTTTTGTGAGAAAAGAAATCATGATACAAAAGACTGTTTTCTTTGAAAAGCTTATGATATAAACAAAACAAGTGTCATTGAGCCAACACCTAAGTGCACAATTTGTGGAAAAACCAATCATCTTACTCAACAGTGTGTGTATCTCAAAACTTTTAAGGTTAAAAGAAAAAAAGTATGCAACTAAAACACTGGAGAGTCCACGTAAGCCTACCCCCAAAAACAAACAGACTTTTGTGCCTGTCCAAACAACTATTACAAAAAAAGTTGAACAAAACCTCTGCTCCCAGAGAGGTTCAAGTGACAGATGCACCCCCTCCAAACCAGTTCCTAAGAGGACATGGTCAACCATCATACCAAAAGGTCCCTCATGGTTATGAAGCCTACAAAAGGCCATATAAACCCAAAGTGAATAAGCATCTTTACGGTTATCATCATCTGACAGGAGATGGTCCACAACAGTAGTTACAAAAATCTGTTCAAAACCCTGATCTAACCATTGTTCATGCTCCTGGAGTTGAGGCTGACCTATCTGTGACCCCATCCAAAGCCATCTTGGCTTTGGAAACCCACCTGAACTAATTTGTTACTGCAGGGAGCTTCTGCATGCTTAGATAGTTTATGGTATGTAGATAGTGGAGGCTCCAGGCACATGATAGAATGCAGAGCCCTACTCAAAGATTTTAAAAAACATGGAGGGGGTGATATATCCTTTGGTAACAATTCAAAAGGAAAGGTTTTGGGGTCAGGGACAGTGCAGGCTGGGAAGCTCAAGTTTGAAAATGTCAATCTTATCGACAATCTTAAATTTAACCTCCTTAGTGTTTCACAAATGAGTGACAATGGCTATGGGTCATTCTTCACTAAGGATAATTGTAAGATTGTTGGGCCAGAAATGGTTAAAAAGATTGAAGAAATAATAGACGGGGGTAAAACACAGCTTGTTGCTCAAAGGAGTGGCAATGTGTATGTGGTTGATATGTTGTAAGATAACCCAATGGCTGATGCTTGTCTGTTCTCAGCTGCCTCTAACAAAGAGACAGAATTATGGCACATGAGACTTGGGCACACAAATCTGAAAACTATCACCACACTCTCAAAACAAGGCCTTGTAAGAGGTCTCCCACAAAAACGTTTTACTTGTTCTGAGCATTGTGTTTCCTGTCTAAAAGGTAAACAACATAAAAGCTCTTACAAGTCCATTGAAGAGTCCAAAACAACCAAGTGCTTACAATTGTTGCACATGGATTTGTTTGGCCCAGTAAAAATCATGAGTTTGAAAAAGAAAAGATATTGTTTGGTCATTATTGATGATTTTTCTAGGTTTACATGGACTTACTTTTTACACTCTAAGGATGAGACTGCATGTATCTTGCAAGAATTTTTTAAACAAGTTGAAAAACAATTTGACTTGCCAGTAAAAGTCTTTAGAAGTGATAATGGAACAGAGTTTAGAAACAAGGAGTTGGTTGAGTTATGTGTGGCAAAAGGGATTGTAAGGCAGTACAGCGTCCCAAGAACACCATAACAGAATGGGGTGGTTGAAAGGAAAAACAGAACTTTGATTGAAGCTGCCAGAACAATGCTTGCAGACTCAGGTTTACCCTTAACTTTTTGGGCAGAGGCTGTAAACAAAAGCTTGTTATGTGCATAACAGAGTTTTAATCAACCTCAGGTATCAAAAGACTGCCTATGAAACTCTGTTGAAAATCAAACTACTGATCTCCTATTTCAAAATATTTGGCTGCCCATGTTTTATCCTAAACTTAAAAGATTCAATTTCAAAATTTGCAGCCAAAGTGGATTGTGGTTATCATCAGGGATACTCAACCACTGCCAAGGCCTATAAAGTGTTTAACACAAGGACTAGGTGTGTGGAAAAGACTTTGAATGTAAAGTTCAATGAACTTTCATCATTGAAAATCCTAGCAAACCCTGCTGAACTGTTTGACCTTGATAAATTTACATTTGAAGATGTGTCTGTCAAGACTAACCCTGCAGGTACACCACAATCTTTCTCACAAGATACTGGATGTGATATTGTGATCCCACAATACAAATTCACTACCACCATCAGAGAAGCAGATGTTCAAAACAACTGTCAAAACTCTGCCACTGCTGAATCTAGGGGTGTGCAATAACCGAACCGTTAACCGAAACCGAACCGAAAACCGAAAAAACCGAACTGAATTTAACCGAAACCGAATTAACCGAAAGTCGGTTAACGGATATTTTTTTACCATCGGTTAACCGAAATTAACCGAACCGAATCATTTATTTCTCTATATATTTCTAGCTTTTATACCTTTATTTCATGTTTTATACTTTCATTTCATGTAATAATACCTCTATTCGTTTATTTGTGCCTTCATTTCACTTATTTATACCTTCATTTCATTTATTTATATCTTCATTTTATGTATTTAAACATCTATTCATGCATTTATACCTCCATTTCATTTATTTATACATCCATTTCATGTATTTATACATCTATTTCATGTATTTATACCTCCATTACATGTATTTCTAAGCAAAAAAAATTAGCCCTTGTTTGAATTGATTATTAACCAAAAATTAACCGAACCGAACCGAAACCGACAAATTAACCGAATTAACCGAACCGATTAACCGATGACTTCGGTTACGGTTACGGATAATGCTAATAACTGCACCGAACCGAACCGTGCACACCCCTAGCTGAATCAACAGTTGTTGATCAAAAATATGCCACTTCATCATCTCCAACCTCTGTTGATAAAAATCCATCAACAATGGATAAAAATCAACATTGTGCCACACCCATTCCTCCTATTCCTCTACCTCCATTCCAAACAGATGTTGGTTCTTCAAAATTGCCAACAGATGTTAGCTCAGATGATTCACATCTGCAGCCTTCACCTCTCAATGCCATTGTTCCATATAAGGGGGATCTAATCTTCCTTAAATCTCATTCACCTGATCAAGTTATTGGCAACATCGATGAAGGGGTTCTCACAAGAAGTCAATCCCAAAACATTTGTCTTTTTGCAGGCTTTCTATCTCTCCATCAACCAGTTAAGTACCAAGAGGCACTAAAAGACAATAGCTGGGTAGAAGCCATGCAAGAAGAGCTCCAACAGTTTAAAAGACAACAAGTATGGGAACTTGTACCACTGCCAGAAGATGTAAGTCCAATTGGCACAAAGTGGGTCTTTAAGAACAAAACTGATGAAAGGGGCATTGTTGTCAAGAACAAAGCCAGGCTTGTGGTTCAAGGTTATAGACAAGAAGAAGGCATAGACTATGATGAGACATTTGTTCCTGTAGTAAGACTTGAAGATATCAGACTGTTCTTAGCCTTTGTTGTCAACCACAACATCAAGGTGTATCAGATGAATATAAAGTGTGCTTTCTTATATGGCAAAATACAGAAAGAGGTATATGTTTACCAACCTCCTGGTTTTGAAGATCCTTTTTATCCTGATCATGTCTACAAGCTCAATAAAGCTTTATATGGCTTGAAACAAGCACCAAGGGCCTAGTATGAAACTTTTTCCACTTTTATAATCTCCATAGGCTTTACAAGAGGTAAAATTGATAAAACACTGTTTTTAAAATGGAGAGGAAAAGATTTGATGATTGTCCAAATTTATGTTGATGACATCATCTTTGGAAGCACATGTACCTCCATGTGTGAAGAGTTTATACAACTCATGACAGCAAAGTTTGAAATGAGTGCCATGGGTGAACTCCAATGCTTTCTTGGTCTCCAAGTTAAGCAATTGCAAAATGGAACTTTCATTCATCAAAGCAAATATGTAAAAGATCTTTTAAACAAATTTGACATGAATGATTGCAAACCATGTAGTACACCCATGGCAACCACAAAGCTTGTCACTATTGATGAAAAAGATGACTTGGTTGATCAAACTTTATACAGAAGCATGATTGGGTCTTTATTATACCTAACTGCATCAAGGCCAGACATCATGTTTGCAACATGTGTTTGTGCCAGATCCCAGTCAGCACCTAGGAAGTCTAATCTCATTGCTGTAAAAAGAATATTCATATACATAAAAGGTGCTCCCACATTTGGTATCTGGTATCCTGCTAATGGGAATGTCAAGCTTTCAGGTTTCTCAAACAGTGACTTTGCTAGATGCAACACCACAAGGAAGTCTACATCAGGAAGGTGTCAATTCCTAGGCAATTGCTTAGTGTCTTGGCAAAGCAAAAAGCAAGCAGTTGTTTCCACATCCACTGCTGAAGCAGAATACATTACTGCTGCAAGCTGTACAGCCCAACTGTTGTGGCTTCAAAACTAGTTACTGAATTTTGGTATAACTGCTCTAAAGACTCCTCTCATGTTGGATAGTCAAGCAGCTGAAAATATCATCAAAAATCTAGTATCTCATTCAACCACCAAGCACATTGACATCAGACATCACTTTGTGAGGGATTGCTATTAAAAAGGTTTGATTTCTCTGCATCATGTTCCAACTAAAGATCAACTGGCAGATGTGCTAACAAAAACATTAGACACGTCTACCTTTGAAAGTTTGATCTCAAGAATTGGCATGCTTAACTTGGACTAGAAGGCAAAAACTTCTTTTCCTTGAATAAAAAGCGTTAAAATGTTTTCAGAAAATCAAAAATTCATCCTTAAAAATAGCTTAAAATGAAAATTTTTCATAAATACTTAAAAATCTATCCATGTCCACTGATTGTTTTAAACCTCATATAGGTTGAAAATTCACCTACTGCTGAAAGACAACCTATGTTTTCATTTCCTTTGTTGACCAAACAACTGTTGGTTTCAACCTCTGATGTCTATCCACTGATAGATTAAAATCAGCCACTATCTTCATATACACTATACCCAACCACTCTTGTTGCCCAACAATGGTTTCCAAACAACTGTCATCCACTTTTTCATCAGAGGTTGCCATGTGGGCAGATGTTAACCGTCTGATCTTTGAAACCGCTGCCATGTCAGCATTCACTTTTTCCCTTTATAAAACCCTGTTTGATCCCAAAACAAAGCTTTTACTCACCATATCGAATTCAAAAATTCTTCAAAATGGTTTCCATCTTCTTCTTCACTTCTTCTTCAACCTCTCGCAATTTCTAACTCCGATCATGGCTCTGATCATCAAACACCCTCATAACTACCTCTGCACTTTCAAAACCGACAAAAACACCGACTTTCACTCAATAATTGACATCCTGTCATCATCCAAATACAAAACACTTCTTATCGCCGATGCACCAATATACCAAGATACACTCCGAGATTTTTGGGCAAATGCCAACATTGAAGAACAAGGCAATGATCCATTCGGTATAACCTCCAAAGTTGGAGGTGAATTGGTTGTAATAAACCCCACTACCATATCAACAACATTTGGGATAAACGACTTGGCAGGTAAGACATATTCCCCGAAAAATGAGTTTCAAACAGAGCTGATTGAGAGGGGATATGATGGACAGTTGAATAAGTCTACTATGTATAAGCCAAATTTTTCACCACCAATGAAATTCCTGTTCCATACCCTCTTAACATGTCTCTCAAATAAAACCACTTCTTTTAATTAAATACCTTTGAAAATTCAGTACTTGGGGTATGCAATTTTGACAAACACTGATTTTAACTACTCCCAAGAACTGTTTACTAACTTGGTTAATAATTTGAAACATTAAAAATGGGAAAAATGCTGCTTTTCTTATGTTTCCTAGACTATTAAGCTACTACCTGCAAAAACATGTTTCTCAAAAAGCTTTTGAGTAGGGTACAACTTTTAAAATGAATAGTCTATCATCAGAAACTTTTACTCACCTTATGGCCAAAGAGTCAAATGTTTCCAAAACACAAGCAAAGATGAATGAGCAAATTTTAGATAAGTCCACATCTGCTCCTTAAACCTCTGTTGTTGAGCCCACTGCTCTTGGTGATCACAGCACTACAACCACTGCTGTGAAACCCCCACCAACAAAACCCAAAAAGACCAAATCAAAATCCAAAAAGCCCACCAAACCCACTAAAACGGGTCCTCAGGAAGATGAGATCCCAGAGGTTAACCCTGTGACAACACAAATGTCACTAGAAACCACTGTTGCTACTTCCTCACAAAATGTGGAAAGATCTCAACCCTTAAACCAAACTCCTCATGATTCCTCACAAAAGGAACATGTTGTATTCACAGGGACACAACAATATGATGCTATACCATATTTGAGAGTATGCTTAAAAGCCCTTCTCCCGGGGCAATATCTCTTTCTACACCAATCCTTTCATCTCTTATTCCACCAACCTTTGTACCATTGTTTGAAGCTATTGACATTCAGATTCATAGCAGCCCCTCTCACCAACATGTTGGGATTGAACCCTACAGAGGAATAGATGATATAAAGCCAAAACTGGATCAGATCGGTGGATTCAGAATAAGCAGTGTTTTGCATCAGTCTTTCCCCTTGAATGTGGCCTAACACCTGCTGACCTCTAAATATTGTCCTCCTACAATAACTACTGATCTATTACAACTGATGTACTCTAAAGACTGTTGAAGACAAAGGACTGTTGCTCAAACTGCTGCTATGGTTCAAGTACTGCTGAAGACCAAAGCACTGCTAGGGCTGAAGCAGTGGAATGAAGAAGCAGTAGTTTACTTTCCTTATTGTATTTTTAATCAGTTGTTTGAAAGCAGTGTTTGTATAGAACAGTTGTTAGAAGTTGTTAGGAGGTTAGATGTCACTTTCATGGTGACGTCAGCCAAGATGCCACAGTGGTTTGTTCTGTACTATAAATAGAACAGTACCCTGTACTGTTCTATTAGCTCTATTCACCTCTTGTCATTCTGTACGAACAATCATTGTGAGCTCAGGCTGAGGGGGAGACTTTGTGCATGCATGCATTGTAATCGAAGTTTGTAATAAATATAATCATTCAATTCCATGTTAAACATGTTTGCTAAAACTTATTCTCTCATTGATTGTGTATTGAAAGTTTGTTCCATTTAATTCCGCTGCACTTAACTCATTTCATTTCATTCTAATCAAACAAAAACACAATCAAAGGAAACTCAGATCCTAACAATTGGTATCAGTGCTTCGATTGTTCGTTTTGTTGTAAAACAGAGTAAGGTGTAATCACGTACAAAGTTGATTATTCAGTGCCTAAAAAACAACTAGAATGACGTCACAATCACAGGATAACACCTTGAACACTGGTTCACTCTTCAAATCACCTATGATGGTCAGATCTAAATACAATATCTGGCAGCGTAGGATGGGTCACATCTTAGCTCAACAAAATATCGGATGTTGGAAGTTGGTTGTCTTTGGACCACATGTTCCAATGGTGCCGAGTGCTGAGGATCTTAAGGTCATGGTTCCTAAGAAAGTTGAGAACTATATGGACCAGGATTTTCAGAAAATTGAACTGGATGCCAAGGCATTTAGCATCGTTGCATCCGCACTACCAAATGAAATCTATGCTGGGCTGTTATACTGTAACAGTGGCAAGGAATTGTGGGATGCACTTAAGGAAGAATTTGGTGGTACCGAAGAAGTAATTGAAAACAATAGAGAAGTTTTAAACCAACAGTATGAAACCTTTTGTCACATTAAGGGTGAATCACTAACACATCAATTTGAACGGTTTAGTTGTTTGGTGAGTGAACTGAAACTAGTGAATGCTGAATTTCCTAAATCAACTGTAAACAGTAGGTTTCTAAGGTCACTCCCTGATAAATGGGACACAATTGCTTTTGTAACCATAAATTCAGTTGGGTTCAAAGAGTTAACACTGACTCAACTTCATGGTAGACTCCTTACTTATGAGAGAGAGTTGAACCAGAAAAAGAAGTTACAAGAGTCAGGGAAGGTTGCTGTGGACTACACTTTTGGTAGCACACCACTTCTAGGTCAAGAGGAGTCTAGTAGTGGGAAGGATCAGAGTTATGATCATTACATTGACATAACTGTTGGTGAAGGCTTTAATAACTCTGATTCTTACCCTACTAACTATGCTTTCACAGCTAGTAGTAAAAACCAGATTTCTGACAACCTCTCTTTTGAACTCAATGATCTTCAGCATTTTGATCCAACTGATTTGGAAGAAATGGATATTTTGCACCAACTCGCATTGCTGAGTGTCAGAACCAGCAAGTTTTACAAAAGGACAGGAAGGAAATTTCTAGCTTTACATGGGAACTTGAAGGTTGGGTTGGATAAGTCAAAAAGCAAATGTTACAAGTGTAATAGGTTAGGTCATTTTGCCAGAGAGTGTAGGAGTCAAAACAAGGGACCAATAATCACACATCCGAGCTCTAAACCTCAACCTACTCAAAACACTGTGCATTATACCCAATATGCCCCTGTAGCCCAGGTAAACACTGCTCACTATGCACATCCTGCAACCCCTGTTCCTGTGCATTATGTCCAAACCACTGTTTCTCAGATACAGTATGTCCAGGCCCCAGCTCCTCAGGTTCAGGTGTAACAAGATGCACCTCAACAAGCTACACCAGCAGTGGTTCAACCAGATCAGCAAATCTTTTTCACCCAAGGCTTTGTTGACTGGAGTAACTTACCTGATGAGCTAGGTGATGAAAATTTTGCTCTCCTTGCTAAAAATGATGTTTCTAGTGAAGATTTTTGTTTTGTAGCATTGGAGTCTATACAAGAAGGGCTGGAAACTGATGAAGGACAGTCAAATGAAAAAACAGTGGATACAATTGCTGAGGCAGTGGTTACTGTTGTTGCTGGTGAAATACTGTTGGAAGAGAAATCTGAACCTCT
>JARYGA010007429.1:0-36738 GCA_030545235.1 Helianthus tuberosus
GGTTCAAGATCTGGATTCTATCCATGAGATTACCGATTTCGGGTTAAACATGGGACACTGTCTCGAACAGTTAACCGGCCGGATTTGGGTGATTCCTGTCCGATCAGTTTACTAAGTCATGGCAAGGTTCCTGTTGTCTAAAACGTTATCAAATCATCTCGATAAAACAACAAACTACCAAAATAACCAAGGACGAAGACGATCAGGTCGACCAGGACGGAGTGTCGACCGATCGGACTGCTGTCCGATCGGACTGTCACCCGATCGGGTTGCCACCAGATCGGCTTGCACCTTGGCCCCACACTTGACATTTATTTCAAACATTAGAAGTTGTGGACGTGGAACGAACTCCTGTCCGAACGGACGACCGTCCGAATGGATTGCCGCTCGATCGTGTAACGTTCTGACTTCAAATACTTAAACAATTTTCAACATGTTCAATGCACAAGTGTTGCCACCCGATCGAACAACCGTCCGACTGAGTGACAACCTGCTGAGAACTTGTTCTCGCTGAAGTGTCTAACCAATCGGATTGTCGTCCGATCGAACGGTCGTTCGATCGATCGACCTGAAAGGTAGAGATACTTCTAAGTTTTCAAAATGCTACAACGAAAACTTCAAAAGTCAAACCATCATACACAAACACATCCTTCCCAAAGGAAGTAACAATCCACTCGAAAGGCCACCCGAATCGGATGAACATCCGAGCGGACTGTCACTCGGACGACCGGCTGTCCGATCGGACTACCATCCGATAGAATTGCTGTTCGAACCACTTGCACTTGTTCCGTTTTACGCATCGCTTATCGTTATTCTATCAATCTGCTCAGGCTAACCCTACTCTCTAGCGCTCCCTTCAATCCATCAATCGATGTGAGCATACTCGATCCCTTTTTGCTTTACGCACTTTTGGGTGTTACACACGTTACTTATACCAAATCACATCGAACATACTACGCAATACTTTAACGTTAACCGTTACCGCATGTTCTACGTGACTTAATGAATGCTTGTCTGTTATGTTTACACATGGAATGCTCTCTACCTGCCTTAGCAACGGTAGTACTATTTGTTTGGACTCAGCACCTGTTCACTCAGGGGTTGTTAAGGACAATTAATTACATGGGTCACATGGGAGATCATGTAATACGAACTACTTTGGGCAGTCAACTCGCAATCATTGGTATTGATAGGTTCATGTCGATAACTAACATGCCTCATTTTACACCGTGTACGTGCTGGTTATGCGTAACGATTTCGAACCCTATATGCTACTATTAAACTTGTATGCTCACATTTACACTATGTGTATTGACTTTTACTTTAACGTATGTGACAGGTGCTTAGGATGCTTGTTTGCTTAGCTTGCTGTGTGATGAAATCGAGGCTAGACAGGTCTAGAAACCAATAAACAAATGTCTGTATTTGAATCTGAGTTGTCGGAACAGAACAATTTGATTAGATTTGTCTGTAATGATTATGTTATCTTTTAAGACATGGTATGGGACATGTTGTTTAATTAATTGGTAATTTTAGTTGTTATGGAAACTTCTGGATAATCTGTTTCAGTCAGTGCCAAGCCCCGATGTTTCCGCCATCGGTTGGGGTGTGACAGATTAGTATCAGAGCCATAACTATAGGGAATTAGGCAAAACTCGACCTAGTATGGGCCGACGTCTTAGAAATGACCTAGTCTATAGTTAGGAACCAACAGACCAACTTGTGCATTTCCAGTAGGGATTGTGTACGAGCTTGTTGCTATTTTTCGCTATTCTCACCCACGTTGCACTATCACTGCACTCTTGCTTTCGAAAATGAACGAACAATTGGGTCGGGATTAGGTGTGAAAACCGCAAACTCTCGACCAAATTGCTTGTTCGCCTCGTAATTTCCTCTATAGACACGAGAATTTACGTTGAATCGGGAGTGAAATCCATACTTTGACGCAAAATTCTCTTTTATTTTATCAAAAAAGGAACGAAGTTGTTAAGTCAGGGGTGAAACCCGAACCTTGGTGACTTGTTCCGACCTTTATTTGATTTTACAAAACTCTCACCAAAGTCTCGACGGACTCCAACAACTTGAAGTTACGCTGAAACCGAAGAGATGTGTGCCATTCGCCCAGAATCGAGGCGAGAGCACAGTCCTGAAGGTCAAAGTATACTCAGATAGTCTTTGTGAATAGTTGAACCACTTTGGTTAGTCAATGTCTATCAACCTGAGACAATCTATTCTCGATTTTTACGTGTTTCAATTCTAAGCCCGCAACTGCTGACTCTGATATTTGTCGATTTTTATGTGTTTATGTGTGCATTTTTCTGTTTATATGTTTTGATTTCTGGTGATTTATTCAATTTTCGACTTTCGCTTTGATCGACACCCACGACTCACACTGCACTTCTACCTCAAAACGCTAACAAATCACTAAATCATGGACGACTTTATGCTATGTTATACGCTATGCTATACGCGATCGATATACTCGAACACTCGCGCACTTTGAATGATAGGTTTCTGTATTCTGACTGCTTCATGTGCTTACGTGCTTATGTGCTTATGTGAATATGTGATTATGTGCATAAGTGATTACGTAGCTATACGTGTTCCTGAGCTTTAGTAGTATTAGACGTGTGAGGTGAGATTCGATTAATACTATGTCTGAGACCCAAGATAATGTCTGTTGCAGACAATGTCGACTGGACCATCATCTGGACTCCGTCACCCACGACTTTCTCGTCAGGAACAGAGAGACAAACGCCTTGTTGCCATCCTCGCTAAACAAGTGGCAAAGGTTGTGCCTCAGATCGTGAGTGAAATTTACGAGAATGTTAGCAAATCATCTGAGGAGTCCATAACCGAAGCTCCTAAAGTTTCTCCCAAGACTGCTTTCAACTTCAAGCAGTTCAAAGCTTGTGGTCCAAAGGAATTCACTGGAGAAGACGGCCCAACGGCTATGTTTCAATGGTTTGATTCTGTCGAAGTCACTCTGTGCCAGAGTGGTTGTCCTGAGAATCTCCGCACTCTAAACGCCACCGGCGTCTTCCAGTCCCGCGCATTAGACTGGTGAACGGCCGAGAGGAACAAACGCGAAAATGACGCTGCTTATGAGCTGACGTGGGAAGAGTTGAAGGCCATCATGATGGATGAATTCTGCCCTCCCCATGAACGCCAAAAGCTGGAGGACGAATTCTGGCATATCCAGCAGAAGAATGGAGATAACGCAGCTCTGACTGCTCGCTTTAAGCAACTCAGCATCATCTGTCCCAACCAAGTGAATACAACCGACATGACCATCAAGAAGTACATCCGAGCTCTACCAGACTGTGTTGCCGATTTTGTGCATGCTGCAAAACCAGCAACAATAAAAGAAACTTACTTGCTTGCCACTGAAATCAACGACAAGCGGGTAAAAGCTGGTTTTTGGGATAAAACTTCGAAGAACCTGCATCAAGTCACCGCCACACCAACTACCGAAACCGCCGCCGCTCAATCGTCAAAGTCCTCATGCCGCAAGAATAAGAACAACAACAGCAACTCCAGCAACAAGAACTGTGCTGCCACCACCGCTGCTCCACTCCAAGCCGTACCGGCTCAGCAGCAGCCCCAGCACCGATCAGCTCCAGCAATCTATGCACCGCCTGCAAAGCGCGCATACACAGGCCCCCACCCTGCTTGCCAGACATGTACTTATCATCATCCGATGGGTATCGCCTGCAGATTCTGCGTGCATTGCAATATGTACGGTCACTTCACCGCTAACTGCCGTACTGGCCCTCAAGGCCAACAAGCGGCTCAGGCCACTGCTCATCAAGCTCTGCTTCTAGCTCCTCAAGGCCAACAAGCGGCTCAGGCACCCGCGATCAACGCCAGAGTCTGCTTCGCGTGTGGTGATCCCAACCACTTCGCGAACATGTGCCCGAACAGGGTTGTGAAACAAGAGCCTCAGCAGCAGCTGTAACACCCCGTGTTTTCGGGAAGTCAAAGTCAAAGTCAAAGTCAAGGTCAAAGCCAACGACCGATTTCGCGCAACTTGACTTGTAGTAGATTTATTTTATGTGTTTAATTTAGTTGTATTATGTGGAGTAAGTGTCAATAATTACAACAATCGACGTATTTCAATCGCCATCTAATCGACTTACGACTGGGAATTATAGGAAGTAACAATGCGATAAAGTTAACTAAACGATAATCAAACTATGTTAATCAAATCGACATCGAATCGAATCATAACTCGAGCTACGTATTTTAATTATTGTTATACGTGTGTGTGTGTGCCTTATGTGTTACTTGTGCATGTTTATTTATGTTATGTGTGGAAATCAATCGAAACGCAATCGAACTCAATCGAAACCGAATTATGATAATTAGTGGAGAAGAGACAGCGCAAGATATGAGTGGTTGGGATTAAAAGTAATTTGACTAGGAAACCCTATCGTATCGAACCGCTCGCAACCGAAATCGAAATATCAATAATCGTCCGCCGAACACTCGAAACGTGCAGATTGATCGATCAGGCTACCAGCCGATCGGCCAGCACTTTCCTTTTTTGGCATCCTATAAATACCCCTGTCATTGTCATCCTTTCCACTTTTGGAAACCTCTGTTCGGCCAGCACACTTAGTTCAACCTTTTCTCAGATTTCTCTCGATTCCGGTAAGATTTCGTCCTAAATCTTGTACTTTCTTGATCTACACGCACTCCTACACCTTTGTATCTTTCAAATCTTAGCTTTTAACCATGAAATCATCAAGATTCAAGTGTTCTAGGATGATGTCATCATGGGTTCTTGAAGAACTTCATGTTTTGGCCTCAATCCACCAAGAATAACTTGGATCTAGCCGATTTCCACATAAACAAACAAAGATCTTTCATAAATCTAAACATATACATGGTGAAAAGGATTGAAAGACGGATTTTCCAACTTTCTTTCAACTCTTTTTCACTCAATGCTTTCAAACCGATAGAAATGGAGCCTGTGCCGGTTTACAAATCACCCCGGTGGTTTCATGGCTCAAGATCCGGATTCTATCCACGAGGTTAACCGATTTCGGGTTAAACGCTAAACCCCGTTCCGAACAGTTCGCCAGCCAGATTTGGGTGATTCCTGTCCGACCAAGGGAACCAAGTAAGGACGAGGAATCTATGGTTCGACTCGTTGTCAAAATACCTCAATAAAATGACAAACAAACAGAACAACCAAGTGTTAGACGAATAGGCTGATCTGGTCAGGATGCTGACCGATCGGACTGCTGTCCGAACGGACAGCATGCCGATCGACTGGCCAGCCGATCGGTTAACACATGGTCCCACCTTTAATCAATTTATTTTGAAGACTAGTATTGAACGAACTGTTGTTCGATCGAACTACTGTCCAATCGGATTACTCTTCGGATCATGAGATACTATACTTCAACACTTAATCGATTTTTCAACATGTTCGATGCACTAGGAGTGCCACCCGATCGAACAGTCGTCCGATCAGGTTACACCCCGCTGAGAACTCGTCATGGTGGTTCATGCATGTTGTCCGATCGAACAGCATTAGTGTTCGATCGATCAACTACCCGATCCACTGCACCATATTTTGCATTCGTTAAAGATTGTTGACCATTGTTGACTTGCCAACTGATTGGTCAGCAAGTCGTATTATTGCGTTACTTGTTGACCTGACCGATCGAACACCTGTCCGATCCAAAGCAAATCACTACAATTCATTAGAATACCTAACCGATCGGGTTGCCGGCCAAATCGAACAGCCGTCCGATCGACCGACCGACCTGAAGGGTAAATGTACTTCAATGTTTTCTAATACTAAAACGAAAACTTCAAAAGTCAAGCCATCATACACAAACACATCCTTCTCAAAGGAAGAAACAATCCACTCGAATGACTATCCGATCGGACAACCGTCCGAACGGACAGTCGTCCGAACGGCCAGTCACTCGCACGACCAGCTGTCCGATCGGACTGCCGACCAATCGACCAGCTGTTCGACCCATTTACGCTTTGCACCATTTGACGTGTAAAACGTCACTTATCGTTATGCTATCAATCCTTTCAGGCTAACTTTACTCGCTAAGCGCTCCCTTCAATCCATCAACCGCTGTGAGTATACTCGATCCCTTTTTGCTTTAAGCACTTTTGGGTGTTACATACGTTACAACTATTCAAATCACATCAAACACACTACCCAATACTATTTGAAGGCTAACCGTTAATGCATGATATACGTGGCTTATGAATGCTTGTTTGTTATGTTTACACATGGAATGCTGTCTACCTGCCTTAGCAATGATAGTACTATAGTTTGGACTCAGCACCCGTTCACACGGGGGTTGTTAAGGACAATTACTTGCATGGATTACGGTGGTAATCATGTATTGCGAACTGCATTTGGCAGTCAACCCGCAGTCATTGGTATCGATGGATCTATGTCGATAACTAACATGCTTCATTTCACTATGTGTACGTGCTGGTTATGCGTAAACGAATTCGAACTCTATATGCTATTATCAAACTTGTATGCTCACCTTTACATTATATGTATTGACTTTTATTTTAACGTATGTGACAGGTGCTTAGGAAGTTTACATGCTTAGCTTGCTGTGAACTTGAGGCTAGGAAAGGTCTAGGATGCTCTCTGTGCTGTGATGAAATTGAAGCTAGGAAAAGAGGTCCTAGAAACCAATAAATAAACTATTCATGTATAAATCTGAGTTGTCGGAACAGAACTACTTGACCAGATTTTGTTTGTAATAATTATTTTACTGTTTGAGATACGATATGGGACGTATTAATTAAATTGAATAGTATTGATAATTGTTATGGAAACTTCTGGACAATCTGTTTTGCTCAGTGCCATGCCCTGATGATTCCGCCATCGGTTGGGGTGTGACAGCAGCAGCAGCCTCAATAGCAATAGCAATAGCAACAAGCCGCCAAGCCCAGGCTGACAACAACGTGGTCAATGATACGTTCCTTGTGAACGGTATTTATGCTTCATGTTTGTTTGATACTGGAGCCGATAACTGCTTTGTGTCGTTTGAATTCGAGAAGCTCCTTAGTCATAAGCGCTCCCATCTCCCCTCGACCTTCGATGTTGAAGTCGCCACTGGAAGAACCGTCACAGTCAATTATGTTCTTCGTGATTGTACTCTTGAGCTCAATAATCACATCTTCCCAATCGATCTTATTCTGATACAACTCGGAAGTTTTGACGTCATAGTAGGCATGGACTTTCTTCATGAAAATCATGATGAAGTTGTGTGCTTCGAAAAGATGATTTGATTCTCGCTCGCGAATGGTGATGTACTATGTATTTATGGCGAAACTGCTTCGAAAGGTCTCAAGCTCATGTCATGTGTCCAAGCTAGCAAGTATCTCCGCAAGGAATACAGAGATTTCTTGGCTAATATTGTAGTAGCGGAGAAGGAAAAGAAAGGAAGTCCGGGAGTAAACGAAGTCCCCGTTGTGTGTGAATTTCCCAATGTGTTTCCTGATGATTTACCAGGTCTTATGCCAAGTCGTGATATCGACTTTCGTATCGACCTCAATCTTGGAGCCAACCCTGTTGCCAAAGCTCCTTACCGACTCGCACCGTCCGAAATGCGTGAACTCTCGAGTCAGCTTCAGGAATTACTTGAGAAAGGCTTCATTCACCCGAGCACCTCTCCTTGGGGCGCGCCAGTCCTTTTCGTCAAAAAGAAGGATGGGTCGTTCTGGATGTGCACCGACTATCGGGAACTGAATAAGTTGACTATCAAGAATCGTTATCCCCTGCCTCGCATTGACGATTTGTTTGATCAGCTACAAGGTGCTACATGTTTCTCGAAGACCGATCTACGTTCAGGCTATCACCAACTACGCATTCAAGAAGATGATATACCCAAAACCGCTTTTCGCACTCGATAGGGCCACTATGAGTTCGTTGTTACGCCTTTTGGCTTAACCAACGCACCCGCAGTTTTCATGGATCTGATGAATTGCGTGTGTAAACCATATCTCGACCGTTTCGTCATCGTGTTCATCGACGATGTCTTGATCTATTCCAAGTCGAAAGCCGAACACGCGCAACATCTACGTTTGGTTCTCGAACTACTCCAGGGGAATCGACTCTATTCCAAATTCTCCAAGTGTGAATTCTGGCTGGAGGAGGTTCAATTTCTGGGTCACATTATCAATAGTAAGGGTATTCACGTCGATCCCACGAAGATTGAAGCTGTTAAGAGTTGGATTACACCTAAGAACCCGTCTGAAGTTCGTTCTTTTCTCGGACTAGCGGGCTATTATCGACGATTTATCGAAGGATTCTCAAAAATCGCTGTGCCGCTTACCGCTCTCACGCATAAAGACAAGCCTTTTATTTGGGGAACCGAGCAAGAGTCTGCTTTCCAAACCCTCAAGCACATGCTTTGCAATGCTCCTGTTCTCACTTTACCCGATGGAAACGACGACTTCATTGTCTATTGTGATGCCTCGAACCTTGGTCTTGGTTGTGTCCTCATGCAACGGGACAAGGTCATTGCTTAACCGTCTCGTCAGCTCAAAATCCACGAGAAGAACTATACAACCCATGATCTCGAGCTAGGCGCAGTTGTTTTTGCGTTAAAGATTTGGCGACACTACCTGTATAGTACCAGGTGTACGATCTTCACCAATCATAGGAGCCTACAACATATCTTTGATCAGAAGGAAGTTAATATGCGCCAACGCCGATGGGTAGAACTTCTCAACGACTAAGACTGTGAGATTCGTTATCATCCTTGCAAAGCAAATGTCGTTGCCGACGCCCTCAGCAGACGGAGCTATCTGCTCAGCATTCGTGATGTCCAAGCCCAATACGATCTCGAAACCCTCATCCGTGAAGCTCAGCATGCATGTTTTAACGAACGCACTCTGAAGAAGGAAAGATTCTACCACGATGGAGCCCAGCTTGTGAATAAGTCGAATGGGATATTCCACTTTCTGGACCGAATTTGGATCCCCAAGAGAACCAATTTGCGACAGATACTGATGGACGAAGCCCACAAATCCCGATATTCTATTCATCCTGGTGCCGACAAAATGTACCAGGACCTTCGCTACAAGTACTGGTGGCCGGGCATGAAAAAAGATATCGCTCTCTACGTTGGAAAGTGCCTGACTTGCTCGAATGTCAAGGCCGAACACCAAAGACCATCTGGCTTACTCGAACAACCCCCGATCCCTATGTGGAAGTGGGAAAGTATAGCTATGGATTTTATAACAAAACTTCCGCGCACGCCATCAAGTCACGACAGCATCTGGGTTGTCATTGATCGTTTGACCAAATCCGCCCACTTTTTGCTAATACGGGAAGACTACAAGGTAGAAAGATTAATCCGAATCTACACCAATGAGATCATTTGTCGACATGGGACGCCTCGCGACATCATCTCTGACAATTACCTCACGTCTGTGGGAAACGTTTCAAGCGGCTCTCGGTACTACGCTTAATCTAAGTATCGCATTCCACCCTTAAACCGACGATCAGACGGAAAGAACGATCCGTACTCTTGAAGACATGCTCCGTTCGTGTGTCATAGATTTCGGTGGTAATTAGGATGCTTACCTGCCGGCTGCCATTAGTCGAATTCTCGTATAACAACAGTAATCATTCCAGCATTCAAATGGCACCATTCGAGGCCTTATACGGGAGAAAATGTCGATCGCCTATTGTGTGGCACGAGATCGGGCACTCACAATTAACCGGTCCTGAGCTATTGCAAGAAACGAGTGACAAAGTCCTCCAAATTTGAGACAATCTGCTGAAAGCTCGGAGCCGACAGAAAAGTTACGCCGATAGACGATGCAAGCCCTTTGAATTTGACGTTGGCGACTACGTACTCCTAAAGGTATCACCTTGGAAGGGTGTGGTCAGATTCGGCAAGAAAGGGAAACTAGCGCCTCGATATGTTGAACCTTTTAAGATTCTGGAAAGGATCGGAAAAGTCGCCTACAGACTCGAACTATCGGAGGAACTTAGTAATGTCCACCCGACTTTCCATGTGTCAAACCTCTGAAAGTGTCTGGCTGAGCATGATTTAATTGTACCTCTTAATGACCTCCAAGTAAACGAAACACTACACTTCGTGGAGAAGCCTGTCGAAATCATGGATCGCCAAACCAAGCAGCTCAGATGCTCGCGCATTCCTATCGTGAAAGTCCGATGGGAAGGCAAACGAGGCGCAGAGTTCACTTGGGAACTCGAAAGCGACATGAAGGCGAAGTACTCGCAGTTGTTTGTTACGGCTTCGACCTAATTTCGGGACGAAATTCCCTCAACTAGGGGAGGCTGTAACACCCCGTGTTTTCGGAAAGTCAAAGTCAAAGTCAAGATTGAAGTCAAAGGAAGACAAGATTGCTAATTGCGATCTGTCACTCCTTGCTCCCTTCCTGTTTTGACTTCTTTGACTTGAATTTAGTCTATTTTATTATTATTATTATCGCGTTGATTGTATTATGTGGAGTATCTATTAATAACAGCATAGTGATCGCTATTTATCGCATGTTTAATCAATTTATCGCTTTATCGCTACCGCAATCGCACTCGCAACTCGAATTACGCATTTTGGTTATTGTTATACGTGTGTGTGCCTTATGTGTTACTTGTGCATGTTTATTTATGTTTATGTTGTGGTGATCAATCGAAACGCAATCGAAACTCAAACGCAATCGAATCGGAAAAGCTAAACGAATACGAAATAACGATGCTTGTATGTTGATATAGTAGTTGGGATTAAAAGTAATTTGACTAGGAAATGCTATCACATTGCAACGCTCATAATCGCAAACGAAACGGCAAAACTCGTCGCACCGAACACTCGAATCAAGTGGCCAATCGACCAGGTGACCAGCCGAACGACCAGTCGTTCGATCGAGCTGCCGCTCGATCGACCAACTGTTCGATCGGGCTGCCAACCGATCGACCAGCCCTCTCCTCCCCTTTCCTTTTTGGGAAACCCTATAAATACCCCTTGTCCACATCAACCTTTCCACTTTTGGCAACTCTCATCCGACCAGCTCATCTTCCCCACTTTTCCTTCGATTTCTCAAGATTCCGGTAAGATCTCGTCCTAAATCTTGTACTTCCTTAATCTACACGCACTCCTACACCTTTCTATCTTTTGAATCTTAACTTTTAACCATGAAATCACTAGATTTGAGGTGTTTTAGGGTGATGTCATCATGGTGTTCTTGAAAACTTCATGTTTTGACTTCAATCCACCAAGAACAACTTAGATCTGAACGATTTCCACACAAATAAACAAAGATCTTGCATAGATCTAAACATATTCAAGGTGAAAAAAGATTGAAGGATGGTTTCTAACTTTCTTTCAACTCTCTTACACTCAATGCCTCAAAACTGATAGAATCAGAACTTGTTCTAACCTTCAACTCCTTCTTGTTGATGCGTTGGTTCAAGATCTGGATTCTATCCACGAGATTACCGATTTCGGGTTAAACACGGGACACCGTCTCGAACAGTTAATCGGCCGGATTTGGGTGATTCCTGTCCGATCTGGTTACTAAGTCATGGCAAGGTTCCTGTTGTATAAAACGTTATCAAATCATCTCGATAAAACAACAAACTACCAAAATAACCAAGGAAGAAGACGATCAGGTCGACCAGGACGGAGTGTCTGTTGGTGCACGATGTCTATCGCCTATGTCAACAGTCTAGGTCATGTCGGTAGCTTGTAATAGGGTTAAATATGTCAAAATGTAATGTTATGTGTGTTTGAAAGTCATTTCGCACGAAATGGTTTTTGGCCATTTTGTACGAAATGTGGTTTTGCTATTTCGTACTAAATGGCATGTTGCCATTTCGTGCGAAATCAGTTCCCTATAAATTGGGCAGTTTGGTTTTTCATTTAGCACAAAATAGAGAAGTGTGTAACGAAGTGCTGCCAGTTTCTCTCCGTGTATTGACGTCATATATCAATGAAAAACCTGTTTTAAGTATAAATCTCTGTTTCTACTACATTCTATCACCGATTCTCAGTTGTTAGACTGTTTCCGCCTCTCTAACAGCTTAGCCTTGACTTTGAATGACTCATTCAGGTCGTATATCGATCCTACAGTGTCGACCGATCGGACTGCTATCCGATCGGACTGTCACCTGATCGGGTTGCCACCCGATCGGCTTGCACCTTGGCCCCACACTTGACATTTATTTCAAACATTGGAAGTTGTGGACGTGGAATGAACTCCTATCCGAACGGACGACCATCCGAACGGATTGCCGCTCGATCATGTAACGTTCTGACTTCAAATACTTAAACAATTTTCAACATGTTCAATGCACAAGTGTTGCCACCCGATCGAACAACCGTCCGACCGAGTGACAACCTGCTGAGAACTTGTTCTCGCTGAAGTGTCTAACCAATCAGATTATCGTCCGATCGAATGGTCGTTCGATCGATCGACCTGAAAGGTAGAGATACTTCTATGTTTTCAAAATTCTACAACGAAAACTTTAAAAGTCAAACCATCATACACAAACACATCCTTCCCAAAGGAACTAACAATCCACTCGAAAGGCCACCCGAATCGGATGACCATCCGAGCAGACTGTCACTCGAACGACCGGCTGTCTGATCGGACTACCATCCGATCGAACTGCTGTTCGAACCACTGGCACTTGTTCCGTTTTACGCATCGCTTATCGTTATGCTATCAATCTGTTCAGGCTAACCCTACTCTCTAGCGCTCCGTTCAATCCATCAATCGCTGTGAGTATACTCGATCCCTTTTTGCTTTACGCACTTTTGGGTGTTACATACGTTACTTATACCAAATCACATCGAACACACTACGCAATACTTTAACGCTAACCGTTACCGCATGTTCTACGTGACTTAATGAATGCTTGTTTGTTACGTTTACACATGGAATGTTGTCTACCTGCCTTAGCAACGGTAATACTATTTGTTTGGACTCAGCACCTGTTCACTCAGGGGTTGTTAAGGACAATTAATTAGATGGCTCACAGGGGTGATCATGCAATACGAACTGCTTTGGGCAGTCAACTCGCAGCATTGGTATTGATAAGTTCATGTCGATAACTAACATGCCTCATTTTACACCGTGTACGTGCTAGTTATGCGTAACGATTTCGAACCCTATATGCTACTATTAAACTTGTATGCTCACCTTTACACTATGTGTTTTGACTTTTACTTTAACGTATGTGACAGGTGCTTAGGATGCTTATTTGCTTAGCTTGCTGTGTAATGAAATCAAGGCTAGGCAGGTCTAGAAACCAATAAACAAATGTCTGTATTTGAATCTGAGTTGTCGAAACAGAACAATTTGATTAGATTTGTTTGTATTGATTATGTTATCTTTTAAGACATGGTATGGGACATGTTGTTTAATTAATTGGTAATTTTAGTTGTTATGGAAACTTCTGGACAATCTGTTTCGCTCAGTGCCACGCCCCCGATGTTTCCGCCATCGGTTGGGGTGTGACATTTGCGGTGTGTCATGTTTCATGTTATTTCTCATATTTTTCATTGAATTCAATTACAAACACGCAAATAAAATGTGTGGTTTATGTGTTATATATTTTGGTTACGTATCTGTTACATGTTACTTGTTACTTGCTTTGTATCGCAGTTTCACATTGTGGATCCACTAGCTGACCGGTTCCACACAGCCATAGGTTAAACTTGGTATCGCCACCATTGTTTCTCATTGTTTCGCATTATATCGCAAGTTTTGCTATTGGTTTATTTATATATATTTATTGTTGATGATATTATTAGTGAATTGTCTCATTTACATTTAAATTGCATGTTAACAAATTTTAAGTAATAAATTATTTTATTTAAACCAAGATTTACTTACGAACTATTGTTGACCCAAAACTATTTTATACATGATATAGGTGATCAGATTTGAAGTGACGAGGATGGGGACATATAAGAAATTACCTTAGACAATAAACTAGATTTTTTTTATGTTCGATGTCTTAAATTATGTATGGATTATTTGGTTTTATTTGTTTATGTGACATTGTTTAATTTGACATGATTTAATATTAAATTTTTAATAGTTGTTATGAGCTGTGGACGAATATCTTACTCCGACCAATAATCCACCACTGGTTGGGGTGTGAAATTGATTTCGAGTTCCTTTAGGAGCCACCACATCCATAGAACTTCACTCATGGTTGTAGACATTCCTTTGTATTCTAGCTCTGTCGAGGACCTGGATACAACGGTTTATTTCTTCGTGTTCCATGAGATCGAGGCACCGCCAAGTAGGAGAAGATAACCAGTTCTTGAAACGTCTTGTGAATGGACACTCAAGCTCATCTGAGTCACAAAAGGCAACAAGTTCAGTTCCACCTTTGCTTGGTAAGAAAACTCCTTGTCCAGGTGTGCTCTTAAGATACCGGAGGACCCTATGGATGGCATCCAGGTGACTTTGTCGTGGGTCAGAGACGTACTGGCTTAGCACATTTATTGTGTGTGCTATATAGGGTCTTGTGACTTTCAAGTATAAGAATTTCCCTACCAAGCGTCGATACTGGCTAACATCCACCTTTGATTCTTTCTCTCAATTGTCAAATTTAGGTTTTGCTCGATAGTAAAAGCACTTGGCTTACAACCCAACATTCTTGTGTCTTCTAGGATATCAAGGGTATATTTTCTTTAACTTAGAGCTAAACCTTAGTTATTCTTACTGCCTCGATACCAAGAGAGTATTTCAAAGTCCCAAGATCTTTTATGCTAAATTTTTTTTCGAGATACGTCGTCACTTGTTGAATCTAAGCCATGTTATTTCCAACAAAAATAACATTGTCTACATAAATTAGAGCAGCAATAAAGTCATATCTTTATTTGTAAATGAAAAGTGAGTGATCGGCTTTGGGCGGTTTAAAGTTGAAACTCAGAAGGACAGTTGTCAACTTTTGATACCAGTTACGAGCGGCTTGTTTGAGTCCATTAAGTTACTTTCGTAACCTACACACCCTAGTATTGTTCTCCTTGAGAAAACCTTGAGGAACTTTCATATCTACTTCCTCGTCAAGATCCCTGTGTAGGAAAGCATTATCGACATCAAATTGATGGATGAACCAATCATTCTTAACAGCAACGACTAATAATGTTTTGACGGTCACTAGTTTTGCCACCGGTGCAAAGGTGTCGTGGAAGTCAACTCCTTCAGTTTGTGTGTAGCCTTTAGTAAAGGGATGGGCTTTATATCTCTCTATTTCTCCTTTTGGCTTGTAATTTATCTTGTACACCCATTTCCAATCAACAACGCGTTTTCCTTGGGTAATGGTTGAAGCGTCCACGTCCTATTTTCTTCTGGTGCTCGAATTTCCCTCTTCATTGCTTTTATCCACTTTTCATCCTGCATGGCTTGTTTAAAATGTTTTGGCTCATCGTTGGTAGTAAGGGCTTTACACCCACTTAATATCAAAACTAACCCCCATCCACGCTAGGGACTATAGCTGTAATTTTAGAAATGTATTGACTATAGCTGAAAATGGAGCAAATCATATGGAGTATCCAACATTTTTCTCAATTATACCAAATCAAATTTTTTTCTAAGTCAATTATTTTGTTGTTAGCCAAAGACCTAACCGCTCTTGGATATGATTATTTTTGCATTAGGATGTGATGTGAACATGGATATGATGTTGTTTGATTATATATATATATATATATATATATATGGTAGGCTTCTAGAGTGAACACTAGGTTGAGAGTGAACTGTGTGAACTAATCTGGGCCATTGGATTACATCATCTAAAGATTTTTAAACAATGGCAAGATTGTAATTATAATGTTGTAACCTCCCTTTAAATTAATTGACAGAAGGGTATTTGTGTCTTTTGTAAATTGCTTTTATTAAACAATATAATCAAAATCCCTAAAATCTCGCTAGTTTCCGTATATACAAGATACACAACTGTTAGTGTATACACATGTGTACAGTCTCGCTAGTATTAGTTTATACAAAAATACACAGATTTTAGTTTATACACATGTGTATAGTCTCGCTAAGTGTCAGTTTATATAAGATACACAACTATTATTTTATACACATGTGTACAATCTCGCTAACTATCAGGTTATATAAGATACACAACTGTTAGTTTATACACATGTGTACAGTCTTTTATACATCTGTGTATTATATTAAAAAATGGTTACATATGTATATATTAACAACACATAGTATATTATGCATGCGCACGAGTAGATTCATATAAAAATTATGAAATTAATGAAAATGAAACATATCATATGTATGCAAATATAAATAACTTCATCACATATTAAAAAAAAGAGTTGATGCCCAAAAATAATTACAATTTCAATCTTAGAGAACATTTTCAATATTTATTGAAAATTATAAAAAGTTAAAAACAATATATTATGATATCTATATATATGGATAATAAAAGAAAAACAATATTAAAGTTAAAATTAAAACAATTCTATGGATACAAAAATGATAGAGAAATAATAAAAAATGAGAGAGAGAGAGAGAGAGTTAAGAGAGGAGAAAATTAAGGGATTTTATTTAAACATATTTGGCTAATGTCAATCTTACCCTTTTAATCTAAAAAATGATCAAGGGTCAAGATTAGTTCACACAGTTCACTCTCAAGAAGTTGTTCACTCTTGAACCTAATCCTATATATATATATATACATAATGGAATAAGAATCTCTTGAAAATGTATGTGATAGTGAAAATTTATGTATATTATGTTCAGTTAATTTGATTATGCCACACACCCATACATCGAAACCATAACCGAACCATGATCTCGGTTTATCCTTTCTGGCTTAAGTGAACCAATCTAAGTATTGTGCTCCCTGTTGCATCGCATGGGTATCCTAGTAGTATTATATACAAGTTTTAATGAATACACAAAAATAAATAAAAAATATCATTTTTGTGATTTTTTTATTATTTAAAGAGTAAATCCTTCCAAATTTAATTACACTAGGTTTAAAGAAGTTCATCGCGTTGCGGCGAATTTCTTTTGTTATTTAGTCTGTGTTTACATGTGTTTTGAAATCACTACGAGCGTGTTGCGAACGAAACTGCTGACAATAATAAAAAGAAAATGTAGAAAAAAAAACATTAAAAGTTAACCGAAAGAAAATCAACAAAAAAAGTTGTATGGTAATGTTGTTCGTATGAAACCAGTGGTTAGAGATGGGCAAATGGTTTTAGGTAAAAGTTGTACGATACCGTTGTTGTTCGTACGGTACCAGGGATGAGCAAATGGTTCCGGGTAGCAGCACTGAATTTCCCGAACCAAAAGATTTCCAATATCAATTTGGCACCAACTTTTGGTGTTTTCTGTATTAGTTCGGTTTTTTACCTTCATGTACTGATACCAAACAGGATCGTATCGGTATTTTCGATACCAGTGCTGGCTCGATACCGGTTGACACCAAGTTTATTTCAACCCGTGATATTAAAAAAATGATTAAAGTTAAAAGTAATGAAAAGAACTATTATTTTAATATAAAAATAAAAGTATTAAAAACTATATATTATTATAATATTAAAATTACTATTCATTAGCTTCTATATTTAATATATATATATATATATATATATATATATATATATATATATATATAATTACACATATTGTACTTGTATTGAATTTTATAATTATAGAGCTCCACCTCATATATTTTTATAGTAAAGAGTTTAAACGAGATTTTTTTTGTAAGAATAGACATAATAAGTTTAAACGAGTAGAAATGTTATAGTTAATATGTGTATTTAATGTTATTGTATAGGATATCAGACAAGATAAGAACTGAAGTTTTTTCTGGAAAAATTAGGGGTGGCTAGGGTATCAGAAAAGATAAGGGAGTTGAGATGGTTTGGACATGTTATGCGGAGGGAGGTTGAGATAGTTTGGGCATGTTAGGAGGAGGGAGGTGATGGACATAGTTAGAATAGTGGAAACTTTTAATGTTGAGGGGATGAGGAGTAGAGGAAGGCGACACAGTTAGAACAATGAAAACTTTTAATGTCGAGGGGAGGAGGAGTAGAGGAATGCCAAAATTGACCTGGGATGAGCGGATTCGGAAGGATTTGCTAGACTTAAACCTTTCTAATGATATGGTCGAGGATAGGTGTTCGTGGAGACGTAGGATTAAGGTTAAAGACTTTTAGAAGGATGACATGGTTTTGTACTAGTTTCTCGATTTAGGAGTTTAGCTTCTTTAGTCTATTTTGCTGGCCTAGGAATATTATAGATGGCATGTGTGTCTATTTGAAGTGTTATTTGTTCCTGTTACATGTTTTCACCATTTTTTGTTTGGTATATTTAGTACCATTTATGTGGTTGTCTTTTTTTCTGTTTTCTTTTTTGATTCTTTTGACTAGATATGATTTTATGTGGTTATATGTCTCTTTCTGTTTTTATTTGACTATTTTGCCTAGATATGATTTTGGTGCTGAGGTACTCACTAGAAGCTGTCTCTCTATTCCCCGGGATAGAGGTAAGGTTTGCTTACATCTCACCCTCCCAGGCACTACCAATAGCTAGGCTATGATTGGGATTATACTGAGTATGATTAATTGATTTAATGTTATTGTAAGGGCATATCGATAAATTTAAAATTTTCATTAATTTATTGTATTCCCTTAAATTAACAAACTAATTAAACTTGTAACGCGTTTTTAAAATATAAACTTTCAAGACAACCTACTTATGGTCTAGGACAATTTTTATATGTATAGAATAAAGTGTAGAATAAATATCAATATGTGTAGGATATATGCATGATAAATTTTGATGTGTATGATACATTTTGAAATATACAGGATAAAATGTTTTTACCTAATTAATGAGAGAGAAAATAATTAATCAAATGAGTTATAAACTAGTTATTGTTTTACCCTTGTGTCTTTTTCTACCTCTATCTTTCTTTTCAAACACTACTTATGTTTATACTTTGCATTAATAAGATCACTGACGTTCGTTTCAAATCCTTTTGTGTCTTTTGCAAATTCTCATATAAATCTCTATATATGTCATTGTTAAACCTCGACCTTCTTGCTCTACCTGATGATAAAGGTTAGCGTCAAATTTTCTTTGGAGGTGGTGTCAAAATTTCATGTTGTTGGCGAAAAAATTTCAATAGAGTGCTAGGGACTAAATCAAACATAAACTCCGAAAAATGATATTTCATGGGGTGTGGACAACCCTGTCACCCACCAATAAGTCTGCCCATGGTCTATTTTTTTTTAAAGGTAACACCACCTTTTATTTCACAAAAATTTACGGGCCCATAGCAAGAAGCTACCGACCCGATTATAAATAACATCTACTTACGTAAAAAAGAATTACATTACGCCTGTTCTATTACACTTGTATATTAAAGTACGCCATTCCTCCCAAGAAAAAATCTTTGAATTTGGATCGATTGACCAAGTAATCGAATGCCATCTCTTTAATTTCCTCCACGAGCTTGTGCCTGTTTACATTTCCACCTTCAATTTTTTTTCCTGTTTCTCACTTTTCATATACTCAACATAGCCAATATGTATAATGCATGAATTATATACTTCCTATTCTTCGATTCACTCGACCCGCTAACGCTCAACAACCTTTTTTCTTCAACTGTAGAAAGTGACTGACCAGCCGGAACATTCATCCAATTTAGCAACCGCTGCCAAACTTCGACCGCCACTCTCCAATTCAACGGAATATGATCCGATGTCTCGACATCATACTCAGTTACCCACACAGTACGCACCTATTATTTTGTCCATGATTTCAATGCCGCCACCCCACCCCACGAAACCCTCATAAATCTATTATTGGGTGAGATCCACAAATGAATATTATAAATGTATGTAAACTAGTTGGATGCCCCGTCCGTGTTGCGGGGCGTCAAGTCGAAAATTTCTTAGTTTCATAACATGCACGCATGTACTTTAGTTAATTATACATACTACTTATAACACGATCTATAAAAAAATCGAGTTAACCAATTAAACCAAAACACTATCATAGTTTTGTTAAAACAAAAAAAAGAGTTAAATGCCCGGATAGTCCCTGTGGTTTGCCATTTTTTCACCTTTAGTCCCTAACTTTTTAAATTTCAGTTATAGTCCCCAACTTTTAAATTTTCCTTACCGGATAGTCCCTGTGCCTAACATCAGTTAGTTTTCTCAGTTAAGAGGGTGTGAAATGACTAAAATACCCTTTCCTTAAAAAGGGCAAACCACAGGGCCTATCCGGGTATTTAATAAACAAAAATCTAATTAATAAGTAAAATTTCAAGTCGGCCCCACCTAAATCACCACCACCTCTTCTTCATCCCAACATCACCTACAATCACCCACCTTCACCATCATCTTCAACCTCATCCACCACTCTTCTACCACCATATTTTATACCAAAACATCAACCTAACCCACATCAATCCACCATCTAACAAAACCCACCACCACCCGTCCCATTCGCTAGCGGGATCTTAAAATGCCACAACTATCCAGTCCCATCCTTCAAATACTTCCGACATAAAAACTCCTCCGCATAACTCTTCTCCACCCTCCGATAAACATCGTGCAAAAACACATGCGTCACACCGGATCCCTTCCTTTTCCGTGCCATCACTGCCGCCGTATACGGTAGCTAACGTGCGCAGCTTTCAAATCGGGAGCGGTTTTGAGCACCGTGTGGACCCATTTCGGATCTTCTTCGAGGAATACGGTTAACCCACCTGGGTTAAACGCGACCCACATTAACGAGTCGTGACCCAGACCAACACGAGGAAGTTACAGGGGGAAATTGTTTTGAGAACAATGAAGGAGATTGTAATCTCGCCGAGAGATTGTGTGGTGTTTCCGATGAAGGTGAAGATGATGAGGGCGGAGTTGGATTGGGGATTGTGTGGAATGGAAGTTGTTGAAAGTGCCGGTGCAGACGAGGTTGGTGGTGGTGTTTCCGATGAAGGTGAAGATGAAGAGGGCGGTGCCGATGAGGGCCAGGACGATGAGGGTGGTGTTTCCTTATGTAATCCTCGTTACCAAAGTTTGGGGAATTATGCAGGAACAGGACAAAGGGGCGGTGGTGGAAGAGTGGTGGATGAGGTTGAAGATGATGTTGAAGGTGGGTGGTTGCAGGTGGTGTGGGATGAAGAAGATGTGGGTGGTGATTTAGGTGGGCCCACTTGAAATTTTATTTATTAATTAGATTTTTATTTTCTTTATTTATTAAATACCCGGATAGTCCCTGTGGTTTACCCTTTTTAAGGAAAGGGTATTTTAGTCATTTCACAGTCTCTTAACTGAGAAAACTAACTGATGTTTTGCACAGGGACTATCTGGGAACGAAAATTGACAAGTTAGGGACTATAGAGGTAATTTTAGAAAGTTAGGGACTAAAGGTGAAAAAAGACCAAACCACAGGGACTATCCGGGCATTTAAATCCAAAAAAAAAAAAATCTAAAACGATGGCAAACCTTTAATTTTGAGTTGGGGGCAAAATAGTAATTTGTCAGAACCAATGAGCGAGTGGTAGACACCTGGTTGACACAAAAGTTAAATTAAGTCAACAAAGTAAAATAAAAACTATTATAGTTTTGCAAATAAAAAAAAACACTAAAGCAATGGCAAGACTACAAATTTTAACTTGGGGCAAAATCGTAATTTTTTTAGTTGAGGGCAAGCTCATAATTTTAAGTTGAGGGTAAATTCGTAACCTTAAGCTGGGGGCAAAAGGATAATTTTATTTTGACTTGGGGTAAAATATTAGTTTTGAAATAAGTGCAAAATCGTAATTTTGAACTCATGGCGCAATCGTAATTTTTGAAAGGGGGGCAAAATCATATTTTTGAACAGAGGGAAAATCGTAATTTTTAGCTAGGGAGGGAAAACTAAAACGATGGCAAGACTACAAATTTTAGCTGAGGCAAAATCGTAATTTTTTAAATGAGGGAAAACTCATAATTTTAAACTGGGGGCAAATTCGTAATTTTTAGCTAGGTTAAAACCATAATTTTATTTTGAACTGAGGCAAAATTATAGTTTTGAATTAAGGGCAAAATCGTAATTTTGAGCTAGGAGCATTGGCATAAATTTATTTTGAAATGAGGGCAAAATCGAAATTTTGCACTTAGGGCGAAAGCGTAATTTTTGAAAAAGGAGCAAATTCATATTTTTTAACAAATGGCAAAATCGTAACTTTGAGCTAGGGGCAAAAGCATAACATTATTTTAATCTGGGGCCAAGACGATGATCGGAGTGTCGCGCTCCGGTCAAAGATAAAATTTATAAGCCCTAATTACCCTTAACGATAGTTAGTGGTAGCAATGGGTCGAACCACGAAGAGTATGTGGTTTGCGAATGGACTTTGAATGAATTGTAGAAGTTGTCACTTTTATGAAGCTTGCTAAGTTGTTTTTGTGATTATTGTTTATTAAAAAGATGTTGAATAAAATTACTAAAGTGATTGAATGGATTAACTACCAATGATTAACAAATTGCAAGAAATGAAATTGATTGTTTAAACAAGATAAAGAAAACAAGGCTCACACCCGGTTCGGTAATTGCAATCCTAGGGTTCTTACACGTTTTAAATTTGATTTACTTGAATATGTTATTAACGGATTTCTATCATCAAAGCGTAGGTGCCAATTGCTATCAACGCATATTACGGACCACAACGCACTTCGTTACTTCGGACAAGTAAAACCTTTTGAATGACAAGGCATAATTGCACAAACTTGTTTCGCAAAGTCACATTTCATAACTCACTCTATAATTCACAAATATAGTTCAAATGCAAGACAATTGTCAATCAATTCAAATACAACTCAAGTTGTCACAAAATCAAACTAAAACATTGTTCAAAACCCTAGACTTACAATAACCTACACCGGGGTGAAACCTCCAAGAAATTAGCCGCTCATGGTGGAAAAGGCACGATCAACGGATGCTTGAGACTTGAATTGGGTCATCTTGAAGCTTGAAGATAGATGAATGGATGAATGGTTAGGGTTGTGGATGGTTGGTGATGGTGAATTGAAAGATGAATGGAATAGTGATGAATTAGGGTTTCGATTTGGTTGATTCGGATGATGGTTTGGTGTCTTGATGGATTTGGGATGATGTTGGTTGGTGAGAGAGGCTCCAAGATGATGATTCAAACTTATTAGAAGTGTAACTCCTGAAATAAAGGCTCCCCATGTGTTAAGACCCGTCCCTCAACAACATAAACAAGAATTTCGCGATGCACATATCTAAGGCCCGTCGCCGACGGTCAAAGGATCCGTCGCCGACGGTGCGTGCTGGTCTGCTTTTCTTCCGACGGCTAAACACGCTGTCTACGAACACTTTTTGGCTACGGCACTTTTCAAGCAGCGTCGCCGACGGCCCAGGAGGGCGTCGGTGACGGTATGTGCAATTTCAACTTCCTGTTTTTCGCGTCTAGAGTTCCCGGTTGATCCATTTCGCTTCCCAATGGCTCGTTTTTCATCCCGGTGACCCGTAAAGCTCCCGAAAAGCTCCTTTAACTCCGCTAGACCTGCAAAATACACATCTAATCAAAAGTACGCTATTCGAAATTAAAACTTGTGTAAAAACATCAAATTAAGCAATTACAATCACCGGTTTTCGACCACATATCACATCCCCACACTTGTCTTTTGCTTGCCCTCAAGCAAATCTGTTTTTCACTTTCACGTGGGTCGATCCAAGAACACACTCCCCATCCCCGAGACTAAGGTTAAGGTCTATTGTAATACAAAAGTTCAAACTCTTTACAATTTCCAAGATATTTAACGGTAAAGTGAATTCACATATAAAATGGTTACCCAAGATTAACCGGCCCGCAAAACCAACAATTCATACACATCCCTCACAATGTTCTCTCCACTCGGTTTATAAATTGGCTAATGTTTATAATGTATTAGCACTTTAAAGAATAATCTCTCAAAACCGATTAGAACACGTACCCGCATAGGCTTGCAATTCAATCATTCTCCACCACCGATCACGAATACTAAGCACAAGTCCTAAGGTCTTTGTAAGGGTTGTAATGGGGCTAGGCTAAGGGAAGGATATATGATATTTTAAAATGGCTAAGGTGATGAAAATTCGATTTTTTATTACAAATGACTACTCTAAACAAAACTAAACTATAAACATCACTACAAGGCAACAACTTTAGCCTTTTATTCAACAACTACTAACTTCATATTTTTGTTCTTTTCTCAATGGTTTTCACTTCTTTTTCATAACATTTTCTGATTTTTTTAATGCAAACAATCGAATACAACTATACAAATTCAACTCCTATAATCGAATTTCCATCACACGGGTTTAAAAGAAAAAGGTTTAAGGGTTATGGGCTAAAGGCTGGTCAAACGAAAGGATTAGGCTCAAAATTGGCTACTAGGGGATAATTTTTGGGTAAAGATATATAAATGGTGTAAAAGGAAAAGGTTTACCTAATGCCTTAATCATTCTCGTGCTTGTATTCGGTCTATGGTCTCAAACGTATCAAAAATTGCAAGTTCTACAATACACGACTAATGGTCCACTCAAACAAAGAAACATGTATATGTAAATCTATGATATAAAAGTGGCTCAAAACCTCACGTACAAGGGTATGGTATGTGATATGCATAAAATGCTAGTTTCTTAAGCGGATTATTCCCAAATAACCACCCGCTGAATACCCGTCATGCTATTAATTTGAACTTGACCATGACAAAAGACCAAATGGGTTGTGACATCCCTCGTTGACTTAGTTACTTGTGCTTTAAGATCGCTTTCGAAACAAGACATTTTTGAAAAAGTTTTGAAATTTTCCCCCATCCCCACACTTGAGGTAAACGTTTTCCTCAATGTGTAGTGTTTAAATGAATGGGTCAAAATCGAAAGCTTTTACTACTCCCCCATCCCCACACTTGAAGTAAACATTGTTCTCAATGTGTAAGAACTAGAGTTTTAAAACGCACAAGGGATGTGACACGGCTAACTTCCCAAAAATTTCACCCCGAAAATAATATACAAATACAATCCACTTATTACTAATATAAGAATCAAGGTAAAAAGGAAACGCATGCACCTGATATTTGTCGCTTGATGCCCATATCTTCTTCTTTTTACAAAATGGTCGTCCCTCGAACATAATGTACCTACAAATTCTAACCCTTGTGTAGAAACATGCTTCTCACAACCATTGAAATTTGTTAGGTTCTTAGCTCTACCATTTTTATGAAAGTTTTACCAAATCATGCGTTAATTTACCTTGATTTTTGTGGAAAATAATTTACAACAATAACAAACCTAACTCACTTTCGTAGGAATCACGGTTGCATTTAGCTTATGCAACAAGCCCTTTTAAACCCCCCAATAGCTTGGGAGGACGAGAGGTCTCGTGAGGGTTATATAGGGAACACACCCACAACGTTCATTTAACTAGGCAAAAATAAATAATAACAAAATAGAAATAAAGAAAACTAAAGTATACAACAATAACAACAACAACACAAAACATACCTTGCCTTTACCGCTGATATCTCTCATTGGGGTTAACTGGCGGGTTTGACTGGTATTAATAACCAGTGAGGGCCTCGAACATCTCCCTGTAGTTATCTAGTGGGCCCGGCTCTCCTTGAGGTGGTGGTTGGTAGGGTATCGGAATGAAGCTGGACCCAACTGCCTCGGGCCAGTGAGGGGTTGGATCGGATGGGCCTCGTGGATGGGGGAGGTTGGGGTAATCGGTCCACCCCGAGTGTTCGACATAAGGGAGGCCGGCTTCATAGTCTCTTCGATGTCGCTCCTGATCGTGGAGGACCTTGGCATTATTAATAGCCATTTGATTAGAAACACATAAAGTGCTCCATCGGCGTCATTCCAATTCTCTTTATTCATTTTGACGCGTCGCCTCATCTTCCTCCCATGCCCGTCTTCGGGCCCTATCTTCCTCTTGCAATTGTAACAAGCGTTCCATTTGTGACCTTTGTAGCGCTTGTCGCAATTGCTGTTCCTCCATTTGTTTCTCCATCCTCTCGCGATGGGCTGCTTGGAGAGCCCACTGTTCTTGCATTTGGCCCCCAAGCATCTCTTCCCAGGCCTTCCTTCTTACCTCATATTCTCTTCCCTCACCTATACATGCCGACACGTTATCATAAACCGCTTGTTGCCCGCGGTTAAAATTCCTGTACGTCGGCCCCTGTCTTTGGTTCACAAAATCCGCTACATCGGCAGAAATTTCCCAATGTTTCCGCCTGTATCTCTGCCTTGGTCCCCGTGGACCGGGAGGCTCCGTCTCATCCTCCATATCAACCATCTCCTCATCTTCATCACCCTCTTCATCATCACCCTGATCAGTGTACCTGTAACTGTTTCCTTGTTCATCTTCCACTGTGTGAAGATGACCAAAGACTTTAACCATTATCTTCCAATGCCACTTCATTGAGGTGAGGTTAAACTGATCGATGGGTTTAGAAACCCACAGCGATTCCGGAGGTAATGCGTTTTGCTGCAAAATCATCGCGCTAATCAACCTCACGTAAGGGATCATCTTCCGTTTGAACGACTCCCTTGTATCCCACGTGTTTATCATCACGATTTGACGCCATGATAGCCTTGGCGTCCCATACAACAACGAATGCAAAACCCGGAAGTCGGGTGCCTTCACTGTCCCGCGGTCTCCGAACCGCACCATAACATTCTCCAACGAGATGCCTTGTAATATTTTACCCTCCAAGGAAAAATCGTTTCTAGATTCCCCCGCACCCCCAGAACCTGGCAATACCGATGCTAGCATTTGATCCGGATCAGCCGTGTTTGCCTTGTTATCCAGAAAATGATCATAATCGTAATAATCATATGCTTCAACCCCCAATGAATCAAATCTCGCGATGGCATTCATGTGCTCAAATGACATAATCATTTGATTCTTGCCAATGTTGCCAATTAACTGCCACGTAGGAGCCGGCCCATCAGAATGTTCAAACCGTAAAGTCGACAACCATTCACAACCCGCACCCAAATAAACCCGTGTGGTGATATCCTCACACCAATCTAGTACTCGCTCCCACCCGATCTTCTCAAACCTTTGAGTTATACTGATTGTGCGGAATTCTTCGACATTCACATACTACTCTATCGGGTACGGATTTGAAACTCCCGTGACCATTTTCATCTTCCACATCTTTGCCTCTAATCTCTTGTTTCTGTAATGGGAAAGAGCCTTCTGTTTTTCGTCTTTCCAAACTAAGGCCGATCGACTATTCCTGGCTTCCTCCCAATCCCAATCCTGTCGATAGAGTTGCCCATCATCTTCTTCCACATTGCTTAACTATTCCCAGAAGATGAACCTTGTCCAGAAGTTTTTGCTTTCTTGCTTCCTCCGAACATAGCTACAATCAAAAGACGAAACAACAATTAGCATACCCAAATCTTCAAACAATCTCAAACTTTGAACATAATATGCAATGCTGAATTTCAATCAATAACTAGATGTAAAATAGCCTTTTTAAACTTCCAAAGTCGCACATCTTATCATCTACATATCAATTAAATATGTTTATTCACAAAATTTCTCAAAGTTTCATGGTTTCAACAATATTCAACATCACAACTATGCTCAATCATGCAACTAACTAGTGTAATCACATCACTAAGACTAGAGCATGTTCAAATCTCACCCAAATCAAGTAAACATTCTTAAATTTATGCTAAAACATTATACATTATGATAAACAACCTACTTTTAAACAATAAGCTTAAAATTTCGGAAGAATTTAACAATCCATATGAAAATCATGCATAAATTAAATGAAATTTCATACCTTTAGTGTAGATGAACAAGAAAAACTAAGAAAAAGTGCAAAGCAAGATACTTGATGAACACCCTTCCAAAAACCCGAATTTTTGACTTCAGAAATCTTGCAAACCAGCAAGAATCAATGAAAACCATTATGGGGGTTTTGTTCCTCTCGAAATATTACACGAAATAGGCTCAAGAATCAGTGGATTTGGTGGAGATTTGAGGAAGTTATGAGAAACTTAAGGATTAGGGTTCTAGAGCAAGGTTTGGGGAAGATGAAGTGCATGAGAGAGGTAGATGTGATGAATGCAGAAGTTGGATGGTGGTAAAGGGTTTATGGGTCAGATGAGGGGTCCCCCAAATCGATTTGTGTGGTCAATAGTGTGTTTGGGTGATGTTTGGTTCGATATATACGCACAACACACGTTCATCGTCGGACAAAAAAATAGCAACCGTCGGCGACGGTGGGTGTCTGCGTCGGCGACGGACTCGGGAACACATGAATCTTGGCGACGGCTTAATGTGCTATCTACGACAAAACTTGGGCGACGGACACTTTGGAGCACCATGGGCGACGGAAAACATAACCGTCGGCGACGGTTTGTATAAATCAAAATTTTTTTATTATTTTAGTATTTTTTATTTTTATTTTTCAGAAAAATAGAGAGGAAATTATGAGATTTTTATAAAAGAACTATATACATTAAAATTTCCTAAAAATTATTAAAATTCTTTTTGCAAATTTTTATAAGTTAAATTCTTAAAAACAAACAAACCGTTCACGGTCCTACCACCCCCCGGAAAACCGTGTATTGTCCCTAATACATAAAAATAAATCTAAAAAACATACCTTTTTATCTTCAAGACTCGTTCATGATATCCGAACTTCACACAATCAAGAGGGTTAGTACCAAATGAGAACGATTAACACAAAAATACTCCCACAATTAAATAAATTGTACATAACTTTACAAAACTCATTACCGGTCCTTTCAGTTGACCTCATAAGTTGGCACACTTACCACGAAGTTCACCAACTCCACATTCTCATCCTTTTTATCATGGTTACCGTCAAGGAACGGTTTAAGGCGATGCACATTAACCGTTTGCTTCGACCAATCCTTCGGGTCCTTGATTGTAACATCTCCAAGTTTCCCGACCCGTGTAATCACGTACGGGCCCATCCATTTACTCTTTCGATTTCTGGGAAAGTATTTAAGCCATGAGTTATAGAGCCAAACCTTTTGACCCACTTCAAACTCCTTAGGCTTCAACTTCGCGTCATGTGCCCTCTTCATATCATCCTTGTATTTCGAGGCGCACTCATACGCTTCTTCCCAAAGCTCCTCCAATTCGTAAAGCTTTAATTTTCGCTCTTTTCCTGTATCGTCATATTTCATGTTAATCTCTTTTATAGCCCACCAAGCACGATGCACAAGCTCAACCGGTAAATGACAATTTCGCCCATAAACTAAGCGATAAGGTGTAGTTCCAATAGGTGTTTTATGAGCCGTTCTATAAGCCCATAAAGCATCATTCAACTTCGTCGACCAATCCTTTCGGTCTGGCCGAACGGTCTTTTGCAAAATTTCTTTTATTTGCCTATTGGAAACCTCCACTTGACCGCTTGTTTGTGGGTGGTAAGGGGTAGCGATTTGATGGTCAACACCATACCGTTTCAAGAGTTTGCCAAAGTTAAAATTCTTAAAGTGAGATCCCCCATCACTAATGATCACTCGGGGAATCCCAAATCTAGAAATTATGTTTGTTTGTACAAAATTGCAAACAACGGTATGGTCATTCGTCTTGGTGGTAATCTCTTCACGGGAAGATTCCTCCTCCACAACCAATCGAGACAAGTGGTCCGCAACCACATTCTCACTCCCTTTCTTGTCCCGAATCTCCAAATCAAATTCCTGTAACAAGAGCACCCATCGGATTAATCTCGGCTTTGCATCCTTCTTGTCCATGAGATACCTAACTGCAGAATGGTCAGAATATACAATGACCTTAGTACTCCATATATAAGCACGAAATTTATCCAACGCATATACCACCGCAAGTAGCTCTTTCTCGGTAGTAATTGTGCATCCGAGAGAGTCTTACTTGCGTAGTAAATGGCAACCAGTTTCTTGTCTACCCGTTGACCCAATACGTCCCCCACCGCATAATCACTTACATCACACATGATTTCGAATGGTAAAGACCAATTCGATGATTGCAAGATTGGAGCCTCAACCAACTTTTTCTTCAACACGTTAAAGGCATTTTGGCAATTTTTATCAAAATCAAAATTTTTATCCTTTAACAATAAATTACATAGGGGTTTTGTTATACCACTAAAGCTTTTTATAAACCGCCTATAAAACCCTGCGTGTCCCAAGAACGACCTAATACCCTTAACACTTGTGGGATCAGGCAAAGTGGATATAACTTGCACTTTTGCTCTATCCACCTCGATCCCACAACTCGAGACGACATGCCCCAACACAATCCCTTCTTGAACCATAAAATGGCTCTTTTCCCAACTCAAAACTAGGTTTTTCTCAACACATCTTTTTAAAACTTTTTCGAGTTGGTCAAGGCATGTATCAAATGATGACCCAAATATTGAGAAATCATCCATGAAGATTTCCAAAGACTCCCCCACCATATCTGAAAAGATACTCGTCATACACCTTTGGAAGGTGGCGGGGGCATTACAAAGTCCAAAGGGCATTCGCCTAAATGCGAATGTACCGTATGGACAAGTAAAGGTAGCCTTTGCTTGGTCTTCCGGATGTATAGCAATTTGATTGTATCCCGAATAGCCATCCAGAAAACAATAAATTTTTTGTCCGGCCAATTTCTCAACAATTTGGTCAATAAATGGCAAAGGGAAATGATCTTTGGAAGTTGCAGCATTTAACTTCCTATAGTCAATACAAATACGCCACCCGGTTACCGGCCGAGTGGCGACCTCTTCACCTGCGTCATTTGTGACGACTTGAATGCCCGCTTTCTTAGGAACTGTTTGTGTTGGGCTTACCCATTGGCTATCCGAGATAGGGTATAAGATACCCGTATCTAACCACTTCAATACCTCCTTCTTAACCACTTCTCGCATGTTCGGATTTAGTCTCCGTTGTGTGTCGCGAGAAGGACTCATGCCATCTTCCGTGATGATCTTGTGTATCACCACCGAGGGACTAATTCCCTTCAAATCCGCAATGGTCCACCCAATAGCGGCTCTATGGGTGACCAAAACTTTCATCAGCTTATCTTCTTGCTCCCCGGTCAAGTTAGATGCAATGATAACCGGGAGCGTGTTACCCTCACCCACATAAGAATACTTAAGATGCTTGGGTAGCGCCTTTAACTCTACCACCGGAGGCTCTTCCAACGACGGCTTTAACTTTGTGTCGATGCTTTCCGGAAGGCTTTCCACTTGATGTGTCCAAGTGGGCCTTCCTTCCCTAGCCGCTAAGACCTCCAACTCTTTCACCTCCTCATCCATGCTCCGATTCGTCTCTCCGTTGGTTGCTTGGTTCGGTCCAAAGAAACATAATCTAATACAAGAAAGCCCACCGGATAGTAAAAGTCCTCGACCTTGACTATTACATCCGTGACTATCCCACGGGGTAGTTTAGGGGTCAAGTCGGCTAACACCACGGTGGTGTTCGACACTTGAAGTGGACCAAAATCATATTGGTCATATAAACTACCCGGCAAGATACTCACACTTGCCCCAAGATCCAAAAGTGCCCGGGTCATTTTAAATTCACCGACTTGTATTGAAATAATGGGCACCCCCAGATCTTGAAGTTTTGGTGGAAGTGCACCCGAAAGAATCGAACTCATATTTTTAGTTAAATCAAGTTTCTTAGGAAACTTGTGAGTCCGGTTTTGGGTGCATATATCTTTCAAGTACTTCGCATATGAGGGTACTTGCTTAATTGCATCTAAGAGTGGTAAATTGATTTTAACTTGTTTAAAAATTTCCCACATCTCCTCTTGTTGTGGGCCTCGTTCATTTACCACTTTCTTAGATGGTCCCAATAAAGCTTCGGGTTAAGGGGCGGTATTAACCTCCACACCCTTTTCCTTAGCCTTTGGGATGGGAACGGTCACAACGGGTGTATTTTTATTAATTTTTAAATCATTTTTATTTTGACCCGTTTGACCGTTATTACCTTCATCATCACTCGCATCTTCCACCACCCCTTCAACAAACTTGGGTGGTGGTGGCTCAACACCGTTATCTATCAATCGACCACTACGTAAAGAAATTTTATTAATTGGTGCCTCACGTGTGTTCTTCGGGTTTGACCCTTGATGGTTAGGGTTCACCGTAGTGTCACTTGGAAGCCTTCCCATGCTTCCCCTCATTTGAGCCATTTCCTCCGCAAGTTGGCCCACTTGCTTTGCTAGTGCCTCATGTGCTTTGTCCCGAATCTCATTTGTCTTCTTCATCTCCTTAATGTCACTGTTAGAGTCCTTAACCACATTTAACAAAGCAACCATTTTGGCACTCAAATCATCACCACCAGTTTGATTATTCGACCCGCTTCCATTACCGCCTTGATTATTGTAATTCCTTTGGTACCCACCTTGGTAATTATTGTCCCGACCTTGGTACCCTTGATTGTAATTATGTTGGTAACCCCCTTGGTTACCACCTTGGCGATTTTGATATGATGACCCGCTTTGGTTACCCGGTTGAAAGTTCGGGTTCATTTGATTTGCAGCATTCCCATATCAGAAGTTGGGATGATTTCTCAATTAGGGATGATAAGTATTCGAGTTCATATCATTGTTCTTTCTATCCCCGAACACTTGATTTACCTCCTCGGTGTAATCACTCGGCCCCATTGGACATTGATTGGTCCTATGGCTGATATCCCCACAGTCTTCACACACCGCAAATTGCACCGCATTCACCTCCTTCTTTTTCATACGAGCCATTTCCCGTTCTAAAGTAGAAATTCGATCCTTAGAATCAAGATCGGGAAGTGATCGGGAGACGAGATGTTTCTTAGCTCTATCGGCCGATTCCTTTTCCTTTGACCGCTTGCTCATCCGCTCGAGAAATTCCCAATCATCATCTTCATGATTGCTCAATAGGGTTCCATTGCTCGTTGACTTGAGGCGATTCCACGTTGCATCATCCAAACCACGTACAAAGCACTTAACCAATTCCAACTTCTCTATTTGGTGATGTGGGAATTTCCGAATCAATTCTTTGTATCGAGTGAACGCTTCATGCAACGGTTCACTCGATAGTTGCCGAAACGACCTTATTTCATCCCGTGCATCATCAGTCTTCGCCATTGAATAGTATTTGTTATGGGTGAAATTCTGAGCCCATATCCTGGAAAATATCTTGATCTATATTTTATCTGTTTACATCCGGGATGTTGGTTCAGGATATTGGTAGTATCCTGAACGATATCCTCGGGATTACTAATGGATTATGTGCAGGTACGTGTGTTAGAAGCTAGCAACGTTCACAAAGACTTATTCCGCGGAAGACTCGGTCCAGGCCGTTCAAAGAAAGACGTTGAAACCTTATTACTCGGTCTACAACGTTCATGGTGGAATATTCGGAGCATCCCATATTTATAGGAATATTTGTTTGTACTTCGTTACTATAAATAGGAGGAACACCAGATCGAATAGGACACGACAATTTCACTGCAATCACACTCACTACACACTAACACTTGTTCTTTCGCAATTTGTACTCTCACATGAATTCATTGTAACACTTAGCGATCTGGTTGATATCCTGCACTGTATACAGAAGTTTAAAGCAATAAGAAGAACAAGGCAACTGCGATTGTCAGCTCCCGAGGTTTTATGCCGGCGATCTAGATTGATCAAGGGCTTTCCTCGTACATCTCGTGTCGTTTCCTTTACTTTTTGCTTATTATTTGCTCACTGTTTGATCGCAGATACAGCTCAATATCCTGAGCCGTATCCTGAATACTGATTTTCTAAATAATTCAACAAGCATATTTTCTATAAACTTTCTAGCACACTACCTCACATTACTAATTTGATCACTAAATTGCTTCGGTAATTTTTGACCAAAACAATTTGGCGCCCACCGTGGGGCAAGTGGTGCTCTCTTTACTAAAATTTTTTGTTAAATCGCTAATCGGTTTTTTGTTTTCAAAACTTTTTGCCACATTGTCCACAATGGCCTCACGATCAAACATGAGTTCCTCTACTATGTCTGCTACGACTTCTGCTACTACAGGTTCGGTGCTTCCACCACCTCCTCCAAGAATGCCAGCCTCTACACGACCTCAGGATATTATCCCTACCCGCAGTGTTCAGGAATCTGCCCCTGTTTTAGCATCTAACGACGAAATTTTAACCTTGTTTGGAAGTGTGCAGGAACAAATGAGGCAGCAGCAGGAAACGAACCAAATGCTCTTAAGGGAAATACAACTCCTGAAGTCTGGCTCGAGCAGATCCGCTGAGGATATTGTCACTCCATTACAACCCAGAGCTTTGAACTTCAGTTCAGCCGTGTATACAGAGGATAACAGGGGGAATATTGTGCCCAGCCTTCCTCAGAATCATACCCCTGAAATACCCTCCTCGGTCAGGATATCGACCATAAGGAGCTCAGGATATGCTTCAGGATATGGGCAGAATCCTCCAACGGGTAACATATTAAATAATAATAATACTCATACTACTAACAATAGTGGATCCTTGCAGGATACAGGTGTGACGTCAGCACTTACCAGGGAACTTCAAAAGTTGAAGGACATGATATCAAGTGTACCCGGGGTGGTCCAGCCAATCCCGGAAGTGTCTCAAGACAGCCATAAGATATCTCGCTTTGCATATCCTATCTGTGATGCTGAGATTCCAAAGGGGTTCCAAACCCCCAACATGAAGCTTTACGACGGAACGACGGATCCTGAGGAGCATATTGCTCAGTATAGGGAGAGGATGGAGATCAACCCTATCACTCCGGATCTCAAGGAAGCATGCTTGTGCAAGGGTTTTGGTTCAACCTTGACAGGATCAGCTTTGAAGTGGCTCTTGAATGTTCCTCCACATTCAATTACATCTTTTGCTCATTTAGTAAATTTATTTAATAGTCAGTTTTCTTGTAGTAGGAGCTTTGAAAAATTAACAAGTGATCTCTACAGGATAACGCAGGGGCCTCAGGAATCCCTTAGGGATTATGTGAACAAGTTTAGCCGAGAATCACTAGACATTCCTCATCTTGATGTTGCAACAGCTGTGCAAGCTTTCAAGATGGGGTTGCAAAAGGATTCTCAATTCTACCAAGACCTTGTAATGAACCCATGCAGGAACCTGGATGAAACTCGGAACAGGGCCCTAAGATACATTCGGTTGGAAGATGACAGAAAGATGCAAGAAAGGATGAACTCATCCAACACTTATGAGTCAACTAACAGGAAGTCGGAATCCTCATTCAAGTCGTATCGGTCCAAGCCATATGGCAGGAATGAGAACAAGAGAGTGAATGCTGTTGAAGATGAGGATCCTGAAGAGTATCCTGAATTATCTGAATATTGCTTTTCTGTTAACATTCCTGAATTGATGTATGCCATGCAGGGTCTAGGGGACAAGGCAAGATGGCCTCGAAAGAATCAACAAAAAGCGGATTGGAAAGACAAATCAAAATGGTGTGCTTTCCACGAAGATTTTGGACATATGACCGAGGATTGCATTGCTTTGAGGAAAGAGATAAGCTATCTTCTAAGCAAGGGATATTTGAAAGATCTATTAGGAAGAAAGAAGAATAAGGGTCAGGATACTGAGAAGGATCCTGAGCGAGCAGCCTTACCTCCCGCGGATGCCAAGATAATAAACTTCATTTCGGGAGGATCCGACATTTGTGGGACTTCGTATTCGGCAGCAAAGAGACATGCAAAAGAAGCTAAGGCCGAAAGGGGAGACAAACCTGTCAGGATGACTACACTCACAACTGACAAAGTGATCACATTTGATGCCGATGACAGGGATACTGTCCAGGATCCTCACCATGATGCTCTGGTAATAACGTTATATGTGGCTAACCATTTTGTACGCAGGATATTGGTTGATAATGGCAGCTCCGTCAACATAATCCAACTAGAGACACTTAAAAGAATGAATGTATCTCCAATGGATATCACTTCGAAGTCCACCGTGCTTGTTGGGTTCAGTGGAGAGGCCAGAAACACAGTGGGAGAGATAAAGTTGCCGGTGTACGTTGAAGGAGTCAACTCGATACAACGTTTCTGTGTGATGGACTCTCTATCCTGCTATAACATTATACTGGGAAGACCGTGGATTCACGATATGAAGGCCGTGCCATCAACATATCACCAATGCATCAAGATACCTACCCCTTGGGGAGTTGTTAAAGTTGATAGCGATCAGCAGGAGGCGAAAGAATGCTACTCATCCTCGATGAAATCCTCAACCAAACCTAGTGCAGCATAGCAATTAAAGACGCGGGCCCAGGATATCGTGGAGGATCCGGAGCAGGATGTGAAGAAAATTGTCCTGGACCAGGATAATCCTGATATTTCGGTGCTCGTGGGAACCAATATCCCTCAGGATATTGAAGAGCAATTAATTAACTTTTTAAGATGCAGGATGTCAACGTTTGCATGGAAGCATGAGGATATGACAGGCATATCCAAAGATATTATCACTCACAAGCTTGGAATTGATAAATCATTCAAGCCAGTGCAACAAAAAAAGAAGGAAGTTTGCTCCTGAACGCAATACAATTATTCAAGAAGAAGTTGAAAGATTGTTGAAGTCCAAAATGATTAGAGAAGTCAAGTTCCCAAGGTGGCTAGCAAATGTGGTTGTGGTACAGAAGAAAAACGGGAAATGGAGAGTCTGTGTGGATTACACAGACTTGAATAAAGCTTGTCCTAAAGACCCATTTCCTCTCCCCC